>JAYMSW010004068.1:0-11400 GCA_036897725.1 Erodium texanum
ACCCCCCCGGATTCGTGGGTCGTCGCCGATAATCGGGCGGCTAGGCCCTACCCGCCTGGGGAATTGGATCGTGGGTCTCATCACCAAAGGTCTTTTGTTCAGAGACCATCTCCTCCTAGTCGGAGGGTTGAGGTTTTTAGGCATGAACCAGAGGGTAGTTCTAGGTTTAGAGAGGAACAACTTGATCAGCATAGTCAGAGAGAGAAGTATGGCCTTGTTTGGGGCCGCAATGATGGTCAACGTCGCGGCAGTAATTCTGATAGATCTGGTAGGAGCTTTGGATTTAACAATGAGCACAATTCATCATCAACCAGAGGAGCTGAGCACAATTCATCATCAACCAGAGGAGCTGAGCACAATTCATCATCAACCAGGGGAGCTGAGCATAATTCTTCATCTAGAGGTATTCAGCCCAATTACTCTTCCAGGGGGTTCGAATCAAATCCAGCAAGTTATGATAGCAGGTATGGGTTAACCAGTGAGAGTGAGTTGGGTAGGGGTGGCAGAGATGAATATCAAAGATGGGTTCAAAGTAGACAGTCCTTGAAGGATGGGCGAGAACCGTCATTCAATATGGGGAATAGTGTAGTTAGTGCAGGAGATGGTGGCAGGACTTTTTCCAGAAAGGAAGAGTACAATGCATCAGAATCGGGAAGATATATGGAAAATGGTCATGAATATGTCGAGCGGCCAAGGAAGCAAGTGCAAAAGAAGAGTGCTTTACTCAGAATTCAAATGGCTAAACCTAGTCATAAGAATGTAGATAGTGAGCACTCCCAGTATTCTGATTATTTTGGTGATTCTAACTCTAATTCTTTCAGAGGTAAAGATCAGCTCAGTTATTCAGGTCATGGCAGGGAAAAAGAAGAAGAACGAGAAGGAAGCCCAGTAGAGCTCGATGTTTCATTCAAGTCCAATTCATTAGTTGCCAAGGCAATTGTGACTCCTCCCAGTTCAAAAGTTCCTTCTGATACTAACGTAACACCTAGAAATAGGAAAATTAGGAAGGTCACTCTGTCTGATAGGGATTGTTCAAGTTCAATACTTAATAAATTTGATGAGGATGCTTCAAGATTGGACAGCGCAAGATCTGTTGTAAATAATACCCCCAGTTCTAGCAGAGATTCAAAACAGTTGGAAAAGAAGGTTACAGATTCTGGCTCTGTGAATAAGAGTGCTACTACTTCACAACCTTGTAGTGATGGGATGAATAGTTTGGTAGCGAAGGCTCAAGTGGAAGGTTCTCTTACAGAAATGAATACTGACAAAAGTGGTGCTAATGCTATTTCGGCTAAAACATCTTCGCCCAGAATTGTGAAGAGGAAAAAAGTGGTGAAAAAAATCATAAGAAAAGTCATGAAACCAATTTCTCGTTTGTCAAATTCTCAACTGGCAAAGAAGGGTGCAGAACCTATTAAAGCAGATAGCTCCACTGCCTCTGGGTCTAACCAACATTTGAAAGATTCAAAAGAAGACCAACTATGTGCTAGTATGACTCCGACGCACAATGTTGACTTGCTGCAGCCCGGTCTGAATAAAGTAACCGCGTCATCTGAGGGTAATAAAGTGGGCAATTCTCCGCAAGTTATAGAGCCAGAAGAACGGGATAATGTTGCTAATTCTGTTGGCAGAACTGTGGATGTCTTGACTTCTTCTTTGGCTTCATCAAGTCTTGAGGATCCTACAATTGCAGATGCTTCTGGTCACCACATGCGTAGTACCTTGAATTCCCACGTCAATCTTTTGAAATCTCTAATTGAGACTACTTGTTCTGATGCCCATACTGAAGAGGGTGAAAAGGAATCTCAGGATATAATGTTTTCTGCAGAAGGTAATGCTATATCTGGTTTGTCTTGTTCAGGAGATAAATTTTCTAACAGTGTTGTTATGGATGCATATAGTCCTTCCCATGAGATGAATAGAGGCATGGGATTTGGCATTGGATTAGTTACTTTACCAGGAAAGACTGCTCACTTGGACAGTGACCCTAATGTCGTTAACCAACAGCTGTGTTCAAATGATGCCCCCACAATAATTGAAAATGATAGCGTCAAAGCACTTCCAAAGTCTATTGTTTCAGTGGGAATCAGGGATATTGTTGCTGGGTCTAGTTCAGTGGAAACCACAATTCATAGTGAGCCTGTAAATGCAGACTGCTCTGAGCAAGGAAGAGATACCATGTCAGGCCCTGAACGGGGTTGGACAAGTCTTGAAGAAATTGCTGCTTCCAAGAATGGGGTCCATTATGATGTTTGCAAACAGACATCTCCAAGTGTGGTCACTCCATCACTTGAGAATGGTGCCATAGAAGGTTCTCCATATACTAAGGTTTCTGAGGTAGGTCGCGACATTGATACGTCTAAGAGTAAAAAGAAGAGAAAACTTGAGAGTTCCCAGTTTGATTTGTTAATGGATGAAGATGCGGGGTCCTTAAATCTGGTTAGCCCTTTACAAGCCGTAGATCCAACCTTGTCATCTAAAGATTCTAATCCTGCTGAAGTTACAGTTTCTGGTTCTGAAAGTTCAGTTTTTGACTTACAACCTTATACATCTGGGGTCAATGTCGTAAATGAGAATACCACAAATGGG
Source organism: Erodium texanum (assembly GCA_036897725.1). Classification (NCBI taxonomy): domain Eukaryota; kingdom Viridiplantae; phylum Streptophyta; class Magnoliopsida; order Geraniales; family Geraniaceae; genus Erodium; species Erodium texanum. Next base: position 2,590 of record JAYMSW010004068.1, read on the forward strand.
TCCTTTTCTGAGGTTCCAGTTGAAAGTGACGGCATTGTCGACCCAAATATTAGCTCACCGAAGTACAAACATAAGCGAAAACTCTCTGCCCTGCATTGTGGTTTGTCTGGCAATGAGGAATCATTAAATGTCAACTCTTCTAAACCTGGTAAGGAAGTACTTCCAGAGGGTCACAATGGTCCAAAACAACAAGAAGAGAAAGTCGCAGCATCTGGCATAATAGAAGATCCTTGTACTGCTATTTTGCCACCAAGTTGGAAGGGCGTAATTTCGTTGCTTGAACCTAATATGCCAGGAGGAGATTATGGTGTGTTGAGTCCAGTAAGAGATGCCGCTGGAGATGACAGTTCCAAAATAGAGCTGCCAAACAGTGGCCCTTGTTCTGCTGTTCAGGAGATGATGGCTATTCCTAATCTACTGCAATCTGTTTGTCCGCCTGTATTTGGGGAGAATGAGGAAGAAAATGATAATCTGATTACTGCCATAAATAATCATGAGAACATGGATGTGGAAAGCTGTAGGAGAGATCAACTAGATGTACATTGTGCAGAAGAGCAAGTTGTGATGTGCAAAGAGACTAAATCCAGAATATCTTTAGAACTCCGGTCCCCTGGCATTGATGAAGGATTTCCCAGTACAGATATGGAACGGGATGGTTGTCCTCAAGTGAAGGATTATTTAGCCGATGTGCCGAACTGTCAGTCATTATATGTGGAGGAAGATGGGATCTCAACATCTAATTCCAATGATGAACTGATGGAGTCAGAGCCTGGTGCACTATCTAATATTTGTTCCCCAGAAACTGTGACTGATGCCATGGCCATCCCCACATTGAAATGCAAAGAGTCGTTTGATGAACACGTCGGCGAAAAGGTTTCTGGGAGCGACAAAGAATTGGCTCAGAATCCATTGGTTGAAGGTTCTAACTTGACTACCAGCAGTTCATTTTCCAAGCAAACTCAAATTGCTTCTTCAAATTCATATCATGGAACAGCAAGTGCTCACTCAATTACTTTGAAGACTACGTCGTTGCAATCACAGAATAGCAAAAGGATGCCTCATTATCAGAATCCATTGGGTGCAGAACCGTATATGAGGAAGAGCCAAGTGGGTAAAACTATTCCAAGGACTTTAGTAGGTCATCCTTTTGCTTATACCAACTCTAAGAAGACAGTATCTTCAACCCCTGTTACCAAACCACGAACATGGCATCGAAATACCACTACATCTATCCCGTCACTGCCTCCAAATAAGTCATTCTCTAACATTGTTTGTCAACAGAAGCAGTTGTCAGAAAAAAATGGAAAGCTTCCAAGTACATCTTACATTCGTAAAGGAAACAGCCTTGTCAGACAACCTACTCCTGTTGCCATTCCAGCACAGGGCGCTGATGTGAGTTCAACCACTCGGTTGAACTCTTCTAGTATAGATGACTCAAAGAAGGGTTCTGTATCTGATAGGGTTGATGTTATTGATCCATCAGATGTTCTCAAAACAGGATCTAATGTCCTGTCTGAGAGCCTCGGGATATCCGCTGTTCCAAATAGCACTGGATTACCTAATCTCTCTACCACCTCTTCAGGGACTTGTACGTTGTCAACATCAGCAGAGCCTGATCTAAGTGGCTGCTGTGAATCTTTATCTGATCCTACTAAATTTACAGAGCCTGATCTGGTTAAGTCCCATACACCTGAAGATCAAAGTGGCCAGATTAGCAATGTAGGAAGCCAGAGTGAGAACATGAAGAGGATAACATATGTTAAGCGCAAATCAAATCAATTGGTTGCAGCTTCAAATACATCTGATGTTGCTGATAAGACACAAGTGTCATACGCAGATGGCTATTACAAAAGAAGAAAAAATCAGTTGATAAGGACACCATTGGAAAGTCAGAAGAAGGCCGACGACAGTTCAAATCCTGAGGGCCAAAAGGCTTCCAAGGTTATTTCAAGCAGGAGTCCTAGTAAGAAGCAGTCTCTTAAAGGTGTGTTTCAAAATGCAATATATATATATATATGTATTTCATATATTATGAATTAAATTCTCACTCTGGTTACAAGCTATCACTTTTTCCGAGTTCAATTTGCTTCCATTAAATGACTATTTCTTATCCCACGTTAAAGTATAATTTACTCATTCCAAACTCATTTCAAGGAATCGGTTGGTGGTTCATTTAGTAATTGTCAATGCACGTCTGCAGCTCATTTTTTCTTAAATCTCCTGTTGTATTTAACTTCAAAACCAATTAATGAAGCTATATTTAGGGATTTGATGGGACATTTTTATGATAATCTAGGGCTTTGACTTGTTTAACTGAAGAAATCAACTGTTAGCTGTTTTAGGCCACAGAATGTTAGGGAAGATGAATGGAAAGAAAGTAGCAAAAGCATTCCTAAGCAATCACTCCCTTGAGCTGCCATTATGATGTAGTGAACTTTACACCCCGTTCTTGTTGTTGACTAGGCCAACCCTGATAGGATTGTACTTACATACTATGAAGCATCCATTTACCGTTCAGGTAACGAAGCATAGGACACATTAAAAAACTTAACAGGCTTGGATAAGACGTGCTCTGCATTAAAAAAATATTTTTGATGTATGAAATTTTTTCTCGCAATGTATAAATATTTATCTACTATGACAAAATAATTAACACGTCAAAATACATCAGATATGCCTCATAATTTGTGCTCTTTTGTTACAAGTTTTAAATCACGACTTCTCTGGTTTTCTTGTTTACTATTAATTGTTGTATTTGGTTTGCGAATGGGTGCTCAGTTTGGTAAAATAAGCGTTGGCGCTACAATTCCAGCTAGTATTTTTCTCGATGTTATCGAAAGTTGATGCTATCCAAAGAGAATACAATATTTTTCGCTTTTATATTTATTTGTAAAGATTTGTGTAAACAATACAATTTAAAACTAGAATTGTATAATTTAAATGTATTACATGTAGAAAAGGTAATAATTAAGAACTTATTTTTCATGACTTATATGTGCCGTGTCGATGAAAAATTTACTGGCAATTCGTTTACGGTCATATTATGATATCTGGCTCAACTCGAACATGAATCAGTTATTGAATGAGTAGAATTACATGATGTGAACACGACCCGTTTAAATAGTTGGTTGACAGGAGACAGCTGGCTGAACACATTTAGATGTGTATGTGGGTTAAATTAAACATAGTGAACTAACTGCCTGTTTGTATGCTGCAACAACATGGTTGTAGCATAATTGTTTTCGGTAAGTATCTGTGATTGGGTGTAGTAGCATCTGGAGCAACCAGTACATGAACATAGTACTTCAGTTTGAGTTTCTCTGTATATAACTTACAGAAAACTCAAATGCGTTTGCATTGCAGTTGCAGCCAAGACAAGTAAACCTTCAAAGTTCTCATTGGTGTGGACTTTACGTGGAACACAAACATCAAGCAAAAATGGTGGATTATTGCATCGCCAGTTTTTCCCATACACTCCCTACAAAAGAGCAACATCTTGGAGAAGTTTCATCCAAAATTCTGCTGCCATTTCCAATAGCAGTTCCTTATCCTTGACTAGGTACCCAACCACATGGATCTATTGTTTGTATTTCTACAGCTGGTCTCTGTATTCAGCATTCTTGTCTGTGCTTCTGAACAAATAATTAACCGCTATTTTTCTAGTAGGAGACTGTTACTTTCAAGAAAGATGAATACTGTTTATACAAGGTCAAAACATGGATTTTCACTTCGAAAATCCAAGGTACTAAGTGTTGGTGGGTCCAGCTTAAAATGGTCAAAATCCATTGAGAGGCAAGCGAAGATGGTTAATGAGGTTTGTTAAGATGCCACATTTACGGAACTTATTTCTTTTGTGGAAGTTATGTTTTTTAAGAAACTATTGCTTCAGCAAATAAAGTAAGCTTTATATGTGAAATTTCATTACATTTTTTCTCTTTTGTCCCAGGAAGCAACACTAGCGGTAGCTGCTGCAGACAAGAAGAAAAGAGAACAGAATGGTGCTGTTGCATGTGCTCTTTCTAGGACAAAGAATAAAAGTCAGTCTTTCCGTAACTCAGTCCACAATTTAGATGCATTGAACTTCTAAAAACAGTTGCCTTATAAATTGCTCAAGATGTAAACCTTGAATATATGACTTGAAAGTACCGCTCTCACGAATATGCTTCATATGCTTTCATGTCAGCGACTTATGACATACTTTTATTTTACAGGGCAACGCATTTTCCGCATTGGCTCTGTGCGCTACAAAATGGATTCTTCTAGGCGAACACTTCAGAGGATTTCAGGTGTTCCGTTGGACATTCATTTTGTAATGAAATTGGCGAGTAATTTGATTTTTTCTTTCTTTCTTATATAATGAATTTAGTCTGACTGCCTATTTGTGCCTTTTCAGATGATGAATCATCTCATGTTACTGCCTCCCAGTCAAAGAACAATTTGAAGAAATCCTATGTACCAAAGAGATTACTTATTGGCAATGATGAGTAAGCTTTTCTTCTTTTGAATATTTGTCATGTTTTTGAGGTGTGTGATTTAACAATGTTTGATATATAATTTGCTATAAAGGTTAATTTAGTTGAATCTTAGAACACATGTAAAGTGATAGGATGGTGAATATATGCATTCCTATATTTGGCAGGTATGTCAGAATAGGCAATGGTAACCAGCTGGTTAGAGATCCAAAGAAACGAACTCGTGCACTAGCAAGCGAGAAAGTTAGATGGAGTTTGCATACTGCCAGATCACGGTTGGCTAGAAAGCGGAAATACTGCCTATTTTTTACAAGATTTGGGAAATGCAACAAGGATGATGGCAAATGCCCTTATATTCATGACCCCTCAAAAATTGCAGTTTGCACAAAATTTCTGAATGGTTTTTGTTCTGATCCCAACTGCAAATTGACTCATGAGGTTAGTAGTACCAACTAGATAAGGAAAAAAATGGTATAGCCTACTCAATCACTGTTTTCGTTTTCTGCCGAGTTAGTTATGAGTTTCTTGATTCTCTGTCTCATGCAGGTCATTCCTGAAAGAATGCCAGATTGTTCTTATTTCTTGCAAGGTTTATGTACCAGTGAAAAATGTCCTTATAGGCATGTAAATGTGAACCATAATGCCCCTACTTGTGAAGGATTTCTCAAGGGCTATTGTGTGGATGGCGATGAGGTACACTTTTTCATATTAAACAGCCAATTTCCAAATCTGATTTTTACTATATTGTTTGTAAATATTCTTTATACATTTCTAAATGAATATAAGAATCATATACTGGGGGATCAAATCAAACCCTCATTTTCCCTTCAGGCTATATATTCAGGTAATTAGCCTCTTTTGGTGCTCTGCTATTTAGACAATCTTATTTATCTGATTTGAGCCAATTATCTCTTATCATGCGGCAATCCATAGGTATTTTTTTGCTTGGTTTGAAGTAGGGGGTGATTATTTTGATACATGATATCATCTTTTGTGGGTTAATTTAAAGAACTGCATTATTAGTTTTATTCTCATCACCATCTGAGGTATTGAATGTGATGTCTATTCCCAAAGGATAAGGGTATTTAAACACGATATATTATTTTATGTAAATAAACACAAGAATACTACACTCATTATCTTTTGTATCCTTAGAATACTTCATTATCTTCTGATCAATTAAAGAATTTTAATTTTTCTTTTATCGAATGGACTGTATTTTTTGTCTGTTTTTTGCAGTGTCGGAAGAAACATAGCTATATATGCCCGGATTATGAATCAACAGGGTCATGCCTGCAAGGGTCAAAATGCAAACTTCACCACCCTAAAAACAGAGGCAAGGGAAAGAAACGGAAACAACAATCAGACCAACAGAAGAATACCCGAGGGCGCTACTTTGGTTTCACTTGCAATAGCTCTGAGATTGGAACAACAACCATGGTATCTGAAAGACATGCACAGACCAATGATGACATTTTATTTGAAGGAAATTTCGGTGATTATATAAGCCTGGGTGCTAGTGATGATGAAGCCGGAGAAGGTAACAGTCTCACAAACAGTGCCTATTGCAATAGCAGCTCCTCTGATTTGCAGTTGCAAGATCTTGACAGCGTCATAAAACCTATCCGCATCATGACATGACGTCTGATAACGTAATTATCCGTCTGGAGATTGTAATGCCAGAAGCCTCGTGATTGTTGCAGATATATGGTAACGATCAGTATCAGGTTGAGCTTATTGTTTTTTTTTTTTCTCGAAACAAGGTTGAGCTTATTGTTTGTTAGTGTTTTCCCCCCTTTCATTTGGGTTTATTATCTTATTATTATAGGAAATCTGTATCCTATCATGTACATACTAACATTTTTAGTAATTTGTAAAGATCAATGTTATAAAGAATTTGAATTTGCTCAACGAGTGTTCTGGATTACAAGTCATGTGGTGTGATTTAATGCCGCAATGGACTTGCTTATTCTGTAAATACGTTTTATTAATCTATATGTGCCTTTTGCAACAGCAGACTGGACAATCTTTGCTGCCAAAAACTAATGTGTAGTATATGCAATTTCACAACTCCGTCAGAATGACGTGAATTGTCCAAAATACCCTGATGATTTTGCAAATCGAACGGGTTCTTCTTCATCCCCCATCGTCTACTTCTACAAATTACTAGGTTCCAAAATTTCCTGGATTGTTCTTCACCACACAATACATGAATGAAACAAAACCACATTATCTTTATCCATCCAAATAAACGGATCAAAACATTTCCTAAAAGCTCAGCTGATCTATACTCAAACTCAATCTGTCATAGTTGCATACAGAAAATGGCAATGGCAGAAGCAAAAATGCTACACATGACAGCACCTTCCTCATGCATGATCTCCACAAGATTCTCCATGTTGGGTTGGGCTGTTAAAACTCAAGCTTCATCAAGAAGAAGACCTCTCTCTGTTTCAGCTCAGCAACAGCCAGCTGAAGCTCCGCAAATGAAAGAAGACGAGGCCAAAGCCAAGGAGGAGGAGGCGCAGGTGACGAAGCCTAGAACGATACCTAGACCGGTGGAGCCGCAGACGAATGTGAAGAGCAAGAACATGAGCAGAGAAATGGGAGGGCAGTGGCTGAGCAGCGTCACGCGCCACGTGAGGATCTACGCGGCCTACATCGACCCTGAAACGTACCAGTTCGATCAGACCCAGATGGACAAGCTCACACTCATCCTCGACCCGTCCAACGAGTTCTTGTGGACTGATGAGAGTTGTCAGAAGATATATTCTTATTTCCAAGAACTCGTGGATCATTACGAGGTAACATTAGTTCTCGTTACTATTTTCATTCGTTTAAGGTAACGTGGGAGGGTACTTAGGGCAAGGCCACCGGGGGTGCCAGCCAGTGCTAACTAGCACCTTGCTAGCGCTAGTCAGCACCAATGTTAACGTAGCTTGCCCGCCAAGAGCCGATGTCAGCGGCATATAAACCAATACCTTCGTCAATGAGACGGCGACACATCAGCGTCTCTCTGTTACTTACTTTTCTGATTTTTTAATAATAAAAGAATATTAAAAAGAAGTTAAGCATTGGTGCCATCAAGCCGGCCCGATGAACTTCATTTTTTACTAGCACCACTATTTCGACTCTCACCTGAACCCACGATGATCGACGTGACAAACCGATACTAGTGCTTCCGGCCGTAGACTTGCCCTTATATTTTTGATGTGGAACGTGCAGGGTGCGGAACTTACGGAGTATACGCTTCGGTTGATTGGTTCGGACATTGAGCATTACATAAGGAAGCTGCTATATGATGGAGAAATCAAGTACAATATGAATGCGAAAACCCTCAACTTCAGCATGGGCAAGCCTCGGTTCCTGTTTAATGATATAGAGGCACAACCTATGCCCAAGGCCGGCCCCATTGTATAGAGGCCTAAACCAAGAGTGACTTGTATATTTGATGAAGTTAGCCTCTGAAAACTCGAATATACATGAATTCAATTATTATATGTGTTTCATGTTTATATAGTTAAGAGCAATACTAAACTATATACCTCATTTTCATATAATAATTACAATGTGACAAGTCACCCAACTACTATAAATTTTTACTGTTTAAAATTTTGTTAGATTTTATAGCAAAATGACAAAAATGATTCTTGATTATGTTTCAAATTTCCGAGTGAATGTCCTCTCTCCTTTTGTTTTATGTCTCCTCCAATACATGCTTATAGAGGGACAAATAAAACAATCGAGATGTAAAGATAAATGATGTCAATGATGACATCGTGAAACTCAAATCGTTGACACGATAATGATAAGATAATTTGTCTCACGAAGCCTATATTATTCATTGAGTTTATTCGAAGAAATTAAAAAGATTTTAATTATTTTATGAATAAAATTAATAATGTCATAACGCTATTTAAAAAAAATAAAATAATAACGTTGTAACAAAACAAAAATGAAGGATTATAAATGTAACAATTTAAAACTTATCGTCATAAGTTGGGAATTATATTTAGTTGGTGGTTGCGATTTGTAATTTCTTGAAAACATATAAAATAGGTGATTTATAACTAATTTCATTTCTCACTCTGGTCGAATCGTCCCAAGTTCCAACGCTCATTGGAGCTGATAGATAAGATAGTGTAGTGATGATTTCTTGTCTTCAACGTCGAGCTCAGTCATTTTCCCGAGAAACAAACAACCCCCACAAAACCCATGAAACTCATACCCAAGCAAGCCCTCAGAGGTCCACTTGCGATCACCATCGCCGTATTTTCCGTTCTCTGCCTCTTCTGCCTCGTCGCCCGCCACGACTTCCCCGCCGACCTCTCCCCTCGCC
>JAYMSW010004069.1:0-11397 GCA_036897725.1 Erodium texanum
GATTTACATAAAACAAGTAATGCTTACGTGTGGGTCGGGAACTCGGAGACTCAGTGCCCCGGTTACTGCGCTTGGCCGTTCCATCAACCGATCTACGGTCCTCAGACACCTCCGTTGACTTCCCCAAACGGCGACGTAGGGGTTGACGGAATGATCATCAATCTCGCTACGGTCCTCGCTAACACCGTTACTAATCCGTTTAACAACGGGTACTTCCAGGGTCCGGCTACTGCGCCGCTAGAGGCAGTTTCGGCCTGTACCGGGATGTTCGGGTCCGGGTCGTACCCTGGGTATCCGGGCAAGACCCTCGTGGACAAGGCGACGGGTGCGAGCTACAACGCACACGGCCTGAACGGAAGGAAGTTCTTGTTGCCGGCGATGTGGGACCCGAAGACGTCGGCGTGCTCGACTCTGGTGTGAGTGGTGGGAACATGTGGAGGAGGTGGGACCGGGACTATGGATGTAGATATACGTTTCGCAAGGAAGTGGAATGCGGGGAAGGGGATAAGGGTTTTGTTGTCACTCGTACGTTGTCGTTTTCTTCATGTGTAAATTCTCTTATTTCTGGAAAAAGAAATTATAAATATTTAAATAATAAAATAATAAAATATTCAGCTTGAAGATAATAAAGTGAACTGAGACGGTCCTGCTGGGACATAGGAGACCATAAATTACATGTCATCAACACCACTAGCAATGGGCATCATTCACTAGTGGGCCTGGGCCCCACCTTATTCAATAGTGGGACCAAGTGCCAAGTCATTATGACGACAAGATCCTTAATTTAAGATAAACCTCAAGTTTACATATAAGTCACTCAAATATAGGCAACATTTTTTCTTATTTCACGCTTTAGAAAGGACTAGAGGGAAGAGATCGTGCGGATCCGAGCCTTCTCCTTCGCAGCCGCTCGGCTATGATGAAGGCAAGCTCCAAGGACTGAGAAGCATTAAGTCTCGGGTCACAATGTGTGTGGTATCGTGAACTCAGATCATCGAATGTAATCGTTCTTGAGCCTCCGACGCACTCAGTCACGTTCTGTCCGGTCATTTCTAAGTGGACTCCGCCGGGGTAGCTTCCTTCTTGGTCATGGACATCGAAGAACGCTTTCACCTCGGCCTAACAAGAACATGACATTACAGTGTTGTTATGATGCGTGCAGTGGAAGTATTGAAAGTTAAGGTAGTAGAGAGAAGTGGGTGCGTACTCTGATTGAGTCGAAGGAACGAGTTTTGAGTCCTGAAGGTGCTTTGATGGTGTTACCGTGCATGGGATCGCTGACCCAAGTGACTATTTGACCGGCTTCGCGCACTGCTCTGATCAAATGGGGAAGCTTGACTCTCATGTTCTCTGCTCCCATTCTTACAATCACTGTTATTCTTCCAGGTTTGTTCTTGGGGTTTAGGATCTCAATGAGCTTCACTAGCTCATTTGGATCCATCTTATCACTTACCTACATCACAATCCCAAAAATTCAGCAACCATCAGAATACATATTACATATATGTAAGGTTAATTGCAGATAGTTATTGGCTACTATACATCTTTTGCACATCACTATTTTGATTGGATGTAGAAAAAGTGATGTGCAAAAGATGTAGAGTAAATGCAAAAAGGTGTCTTAAAAGATAAAACTTTTAAAAACAGTATTTTTTAAGACGAGGAGTGTCAAGGGCATTTACATTATTTTATTTTATTTTGGCAAAAAAGAGTTATCTAAAGTTGTAAATAATGTTTTAAAGTTGGGGATAGTTACATGCAAAAGATGTACAACACACAATAGCTGTATGCAATTAACCCTTACATCTTCTTTTGTTTTTTTGATCAGCAAAAATCGGATGATCATCTAATGAATGGTAACCCGATTTTTGCTCAGGTTTTTTTGCATGTACTCAACCCTTATATCTAATATGGTATGGAAAAAAGAAAAAGCACGACTCAATGTCAGGACAACCAAACAACTTCAATATAAAGTGATGGAAACATAAACGAATACCTTTATGCCTAGGGGATTAGCAACACCTCTTAAGAACTCAACATGAGCCCCGTCAAGCTGGCGGGTGCGCTCCCCAACCCAAACCATGTGAGCAGAGCAGTCATAGTAGAGTCCAGAAGTTGAATCCTCCCTTGTAAGTGCTTGCTCATAAGGCAATAGTAAGCACTCGTGTGAAGTCCAGAACTCTGTTGTGGTCATGATTGGGTGGTCAACTGTGAGTCCTGCTGCTGCCATGAAACCTAAAGCCTCATCGACCCGATGAGCCAGTTCAAGATACCTGTTGACCCACACAACAACCAGCACATTCCAACCCATAAGCTTGTTAACAGTTGGACTTCAATCAAAACGCAACAACAATCTTAACTGTTAAGTAAATCTAAGACACTAAACATATATTAACAGAAGCTTCTACAGGATGCTCATCTGCAATACAAAAAAGTCCAAACAAATATTTGATATAAAACATTACTTCAATTCTTTTGAAGGGAAAGAGATAATACCTATCACCCTGCTCACTCTGCTGTGTGAAGTCCAGGTTCCATTGGGTAACCCTCTGCATAGCCGCATACCCTCCAGTTGCAAATGCCCTCAACAGGTTTAGGGTCGCCACAGATTGGCAATAAGCTCTAACCATCCTTTGGGGGTCTGGAGTTCGGGACTTGGCATCAAATGCATCACCATTGACATTGTCACCCCTGTAACTGGGCAGTTTGACCCCATCCTTCTCCTCAAATGAATCTGATCTTGGTTTTGCAAACTGACCAGCCATTCTCCCAACCTAAACAACAACCATACCCATTTTGACAGTCAGAGATTGCAATGCTATTTAAACTATAACAAGTAATATCTCTAAGACTAAAGAGTAAAGTAACTATAGGTTCAGAACAAAATCGAATCCTTACCATTCCCTCTATGATCTAAGCACCACAAATAGAAGGAAACCTACTATGCCTACAACCATACCTACCTAAAAAGAACCCCGGTAATCTCAGATTAGACACTCACTATAGTCCAACAACATTTTTAGAAACCATTGAGTCGGTCTAGAAAACTGCTTCAATCTTTGCTTCATGGGTATGTGTAAATCTTGATTATTTCATCCAATAGGAGATCATACACAATTCCAGAACAAAGACAAAGCGGACTAAAGACGACTCATTCTTTGCAAATTCAACCATCCTGCCATCAAAACAATCAAACAAAACTAACAATTTTGTTCAACCTGGGATCCAGTTATTAATTACTCTATGGTCAATTGCAAATAACACACCAAAAGGCCAACATTTGATCTCAGAATTATAATTTGACTCCCAAAGAGACCAGCACCTAAACAAATCACATCAATGCTAATACCTCAACCAAATCACCATCTTCAATTTCAAACCCAACAAGTGAACTGATTACAGAAGATATGCAACAAAAAGTAGAAAACAATGTGAACAGAACATGAAATTGACCTTGATTACAGGCATTTGACCACCGAACATGAGAACAACACTCATCTGGAGCAGAACCCGGAAGGTGTCCCTGATGTTATTGGCATTGAACTCCTTGAAACTCTCAGCACAATCCCCACCCTGAAGCAGAAACGCATTCCCGAGGGCAGCCTGAGCCAGCTTCTCCTCGAGGCTCCGAGCCTCACCGGCAAACACAATCGGCGGGAACGTCTCGAGGGTCTTGAGCACGGTCTCGAGCTCGGCCGGATCCGGATATTCCGGGAGCTGGAGAGCCCGCTTGTTCCTCCAGCTCTCAATCGTCCATCTCGTAGAGCTCGGGGACAAAGTGGAGTTCGACGACGGTGGAGAGGAATTGGAGGCCTTGGAAACGTCAGCTGCACGAACGACAGAGAAGGATTTGCGTTTTCCGGCGGCGGAGAAGGTGGTGGGGCGGAGGAGGAGGAGAGAGGTCGTGGTGGCTGAGGTTGTGAGAGCCATTTTTTTTTCTGAGTGACACACAGACACTGGAATGAGAATATATTTTACAAAAATAAAAATCGGATCTTTATCAGAATATATTGCTCCGATAATGAGTCAGATCTCAGAACAAATAAAAACCAAGTTGTGGCTGCTCTCAAGTTTCACTTCTACACTTCCACTTTTTCCTTTATATAATTAAGACTTTTGGTTTCAATTAAATGTTAACATTGGAAAAAATGAAAATACAATGTTCCATTTGTCCCATAAGGAGATCAATTCATTAGATACTCTATTTGACCATCAGATTAGCTACTAAATCAGTTGATCTACGATGAATTGAGACGGTACAAGATTGATTAATTTAAGAAAATAAAACGGGAAAATATACATTGTATCTATGATATACAAATAAAATTATTGAGAGTATGAAGATTTGATTCAACCTGAGGTCGTGGTATTGATAATTACAAACCAACACATAGACCATACATTGTAAAATGTACACATATAGTACAAAAAGAAGATAAATTATCGATATATTGCATGGGTAGATTCTAAGTAAATATGATCACCAAAGGTAAAAAATATATGGAAAATTTCAGCAATAAATTGATCCAAAAACATGTATGATGGATGAAACAAGCTCTAATTTTATTCTTATTATAAAATAAGCTATAAATAAATAGTGGCAATAGTGGCATAATCTCTAACAAAATAAGGCAATGAAACCAGTATCTTTCTGGGGGCAAAGTCCTCTACTTAAGCAAACACAAAAAAAAAGGCATAGTAAAAATAGAAGAAATGAGAAACATTATGATGATATTATTAATATTTTTTTTCTCTTATATAAAGTGAGAAGGGCCAGAGCCTAATTGGCACCTTGGAAGCCCTCATTTGAGTACCACAAACTCTCAAGGTTCACCCTTTCTTGATTCTTCTCAATGGTGTATTTCCTCTCTTTCTCAGTAGTAAGGACTGTATCGCATGGACATCCTGAACCTCGGAACCTTCCTGCAAAAGAAGAGGATTTGGAAACTAAATCGAAGTTCAAGCAAATACAAACACAAAAGTCGATGAAAATATGTAAGACATGTTATGTTACCCGTATGATCCATAAGGTGAGTAGAAATATGAAGGCACATAAGGGCTTCTTCCCCGGAACCCCATGTAAGGGGAGGGTCGACGTCCTCTTAACTGTTTCATTCCAGGAACATTTGTCCTCTTAGCTGTTACCTGTGCATGGAAACAAATATTAATTACCTATTTGGGTTCATGAAGAAACCATGTGCTTGATTTTAGACAAACAACCCAAGTGCAAAGATATTTAAGGTTTAACTTTCTAGTTAAAGAACATAGATGGGGTTTTTTAACCTTCAGCTGGCGACCGTGCAACTCAGATTCATTCAGACCGAGAGCTTCTTGAACGGCGTCTGTTTCAAGGAATTCAACATAGGCATAACCTTTTGGTTGGCCATACTTGTCTGTTCGAATGGTGACTCTGTTCACTGTCCCACATGATTGAAAATGTTGCTGCACTTCTTCCGGGGTACATGTGTAATCGACCTGTAAACCAAAGTTTTGCCCAGTAGGATGATGATGCATGAGACTTATGGTGCTAATAAAGCATTATAGATGGACATTGTATTTATAATTTATCTACCGGATGATAAGGAATAATATCTAGTCATCATTAAAGGTAAAAGTCTTAGAAAAAATTAATCAGCCATTATATGACTTTATTTGTTCCTTCTCTGATTACACCAGTGTAAAAACCTACAAGTGGTCTTCATATCCATGAAAACTGAAAATCCTTGTTATCTGTTGTTTTCCCCAACCAATGCAAACATTACATCAGGGATATATCCACCCCAATCATGTATCAACCGACCAGATAGTTTTAAAAATAAAACATAACCTGACATCTTGTCAAAGACAGAGCAAAAGGATTGAGAAAGGTTGACACAAATTGAAGACTCGCCATGACATTGAAACGACAACCTAGTGGTCGAGCTATTAAAGCAAGAAATGAGTACTTCTTTTCCTCAACCCTTGAAGTTACAGGGTAGAAGTAACATAAGTAATTGGTCCAATGGTCATGAAAACCAAAATGAAAAGGGGAAATTTCAGTGGGAAATGGAAACACAAAAATGACACGCCATAGACAGTGGAAACTCACTAATCACCATAATACTACTAGGCAGATGCCACAGGGCAAAAGGGACCCTTCTTAATTACTTCACCAGATAGAGACCACTACAGATCATTCATGACTGCTAGACAGCTCTAAGTGATCATAGACCATTTTGAGAAAGACATGCAACATAATGACATAACAATGGGCGTCCCGATAAAGCATGTCATGGAGAAAAAATGCATACACAAACATATTTGCTCAGCAGTCTTGAAAAATACACCAATTCACCCATTAAAGTAGAACACATAAATTGATCAAAGACAGACAGTGTTTACCCTCCAAGTTTATTTCTATCACTGACTGCTTGCAGCTATGGTGTACCTGTGTTCTGCTTAAGAAATTCCTAATATATAGATTTATTCCCAATTTTTCAGTGTTGTAGTATAATTTGATAGTTTTAAAAATAGTTAAATATAACTTATATAGATAAATAATGCATGTGAGACTCATAAGGAACATAAATGAAAAAGTTATCAACTTAAAAATGTAAAAGAGTCTCACATTTCCAACAAAGACTGATCTGGAATCTACTTCCTCTTTACTTGCCTGACTCGCAGCTGCATTGCCCGGATCTAGATGCACAGAAAGAAACGAATAAGAGCCCCAATAGAGAGGATGGCATGAGGCAGTATAGACATATGAACATCAAATGTCCATAAATAGATAGCAATCAAAATTTACACCAAGCAACAAACCAAATATTAACATCACACCATATCCCAATAATGACCACTGTATTCAAATATTGATTACTATCTAACTACTGAAATTTGGGTTGATTATACCCAATCGTTAGACCTCCAAACCAAACAGCCACCCAAAAAATTTAGATGAAAGCAAACACTTTCATGTCACAACCCCTTAAATCTACACATTACACCCATTCTTTGCATAAGCTTTATCCATCAGTTGCATTTCCAGACTTCATCAAGCTCTGATCCTCAGAACTTCACTATGGGTCCTCCATGCTCTACTCTGAGCCTCTGACTGACCTTATTGCCCAAACGACACTAATCTCCATTCCCAAAGGGTAACATTAAACCTCCAAAAGCCCACAGAAACTAAAATGTAGTACATAAGACAACAATTAAACAAAAAGTTCAAATGTAGACCCAAAGATAACAACAACCCATGAAGAAATTTTGTATCCAGTTCACAGAAAATCAAAAAGCTCAGTACATTTACAAATTTCTATTTTGAAACGTTACTGTATGCAAAAACAAAGGAATGGAAGAGGAGGAGCGACCTTGTACGGAACCCATTTCCTTCTCAACCTTGGCTTGCATCTCGCGGAGAGCAGTAGCTTCGTCTTCCATCTCCTTCAACCGCTTCTTCATGTCGTCCAGTTCCTGAGATCATCGGAGTCCGAGAGAATTCCCAAAAAGGATTAGGGTTTCAGATTGTAAAACATTCCAGAAAAAGAAAAGAAAATTCTATGATCAAGCGCAAAATTGGCAGAGAGGAAGAGCCCGAGGATCATTACGGCTTCGCTGTTGGTGTTGCCGGCGGTGTCTTCTCCGGCAGCCATCTCTACGTCGTCGTTTCCCATTCTGTAACAACGGAGGCAGTGCCGGTAATTTGGTCGACGTTTCTCTTGAGTTTCAGTCTTCGCAGATCTCTTCCACTTCTCCTGTTTGTTTCCGTTTCTTCTTTATAACGGGTTTTCCTGCCACGTCATCAATTTGGTGGGCCCGTTACATGATCGAAATGGATTAGTTTCATCTCGGTTTTATATGTCACGTGTTTAGCGCATGCCCTTCTTTTCTGAAAGGGCATGCCCTTCCCTTTATATTTAGTTAATTACGTTTGAATATGTCCAATTATGCTTTATTTTTATTTAGTTATTTTAAAGTATGAATTTATTTTGAGGACGTTTTTAATTATCAATTTTTTTTCACTTTTATCATATTCTATTAAAATATATTAGTTTTCAAAAGTAAATAATTAAAATACCCTTAACTCTAACCCCAATCTTCAAACCATTAGTTCTAACCTCCAAACCCTTAATCAATTAATTCACCCTAACATTTTTGTTCAAGGTTTGAGGTTATCCTTAATCAACTAATTAACCCTTAATATTTTTGTTTAAGGTTTGAGGTTAAGGATTTAGGGGTTTGGAGATTAGGGTTAGAGTAAAGGGCATTTTGGTTATTTGTTTTAGAACTCACATATTTGGATGGTATATGGTAAAGGTGAAACAAAATGATAGTTAAAGAGGTCCTAAAAACAAATACATACTTCAAGATAAACAAGTAAACATGAAATATAGTTGAGGATATCTAGATATAATCAATCATTTTTTTAAACTCGACAAAGATCGGACGTTCTTAAGTTAATGCGAACGAGTTGTTCTTCTGGTGTCTTGCTAATGAATTTAGCATTGAGCTATAAACAGTACATTTATTGGAAAAGACGAGCGAAAAAGATAGAGATGATTGAAATAAAGTGATAGGTCATTTCATTTCTTTCAATTGATAATGTCTCGTAAGAATTTGGCTCAACGTACTTGGCAGCCCCTAATGGAGTATTCTCGTGGTGTCAAGCCACGTTTCAATAGAGCATCACATTATTGCAAGTCACATACTGAAAAGTTTATTATAGTCATATACATACTTACAAATCTAAGTTTACTAGTCATTTCAGAATGAAAATTTTCATTTCTTGCATTTTGCATGAGTCAAATTGACTGACTTTCTCACCCAATAACTTCTAATTACCAAAAGTGAAGAAAAGATGTTCCAAATGTAAACTTAAAAGTGCGATTACTTAAAATCTTGTGATGCCACTTTGTTTCGATGTTACGAGGATAAGACTTCATGATGTTTTAAAAATCAAGTATAAGCTAAAGGATTCAGAAACAAGTGAATGTCACAAAACATGAAAATTTCATTTCAGGATAAAATGTAGTGGACAACCAATACTAATACGATTCACCTTAGATAATGAAAATAGTAAAACATTTAACCATGAAAGCCAATCGATGCACATTTCTGAAATCACTGAACTGCACAAACTGAATCACAGGTTCCAGTACTTATCGTTAGACTGTTCGTGGCATAAATTAACAAAAACTTCACTTCAACAACCACAGTATCTTCAACAACGAAGCCTCTTGATTCCCTCTTGAGCTCACTCAGTTTTATGAGATCAGAATAGCCCCAGCCCGTATTAGCACTGAACCAATCACCATTATCATCTGAAAAATCATAAAAAGAGAAACATCATATGCTAGAAACAAAATGTGTATCAATTAGCCATAAAAATAAAACAAGTATGAATCTTGAACCTATTATCTCTACGTGCTTCTTGTTTAGTTGATCCAATATGGTTAGTTTACACTCTGCATAAATGTTCCATCCACTAGGAAGAGAAGCATGATCATCATGAACAACGAGAAACAAGGATATAGTTTTGTCCTTAACCCCCGAATCGTCTTTCTGATAAAGGTGTAAAGTCCTGTACTAATAAAAACAACACCAATTCACTTCCATAATCGACATTGAATAAAAAACACAACAAATATTTCATTAAAAGATTAGTTATTATTACCATTTGATCCCACCAACATTGAACACTTCAGCTCTGTGAAACTCCGGTAAAGTTGAAAACTTGTCAATCTTCCAAGTGAATGTACTCTCATGAGGCCCGAGATTGTTTTTGATGGAAAGAGACGACGCAGCATTGTTGTCTTTCTTATGGACAAACATCTCCACTCCAAACACAGAACAATCATCGACTAGGTATCCTTGAGAAGGATCGTTGAATATTTCAAGTGAGAGGAGGTTAGCAAAACCCCATTCTGTCTTCATTGCATGAAACCGCTTATCTTTTCCATCTGTTTACTCATAGATGTCACTTATATGGTGTCAAAAAGTATGTGAACTAATCTAGGTTTAATATCATTACCTTGTAGGACTAAGTAGGTATCACGAAGAGCATCGAACACAAAGAACTTGAAGAACACGTGAACCTCATCGCCTTGAGGGAGAGACTTGGGATCTGCCAAAGCCAAGTAGAGAGAGATGTAGCCATCGCCACCTCTTTTCTTGTCCCCATTAGGATACACTAATAGCTTCCTGTCACATAACAACATGAAAAAAAAATATATGTTAAAACCTAGTATTAACCATGAAATCGTATAGCTAACATCACCGATTACCATTTATAGCCACCGGCTTCAAAGTGACATGAATCACACTTGTCACACTTGGTTTTTGTAAGAACCTTCCGAAGCCACGAGAAGGATTCGATCTTGAACAAGAAGTTTCCTGGTCTTTTAGTTCTAACCGAGCTTGAAATTTCTGTCAAGTATGTGTAAGAACATTATCAAAACAATCAATTATAAAACTTAATCCGAACAAAAGAAAAGAAAGATCATGTTACGAGTACTTGCCATCATGCTCGTCACCTTCTACGAGGGAAACATATTCCTTTTTGACATCGTTGTTGCCCATGTTTGATCTTTGGCTTGGATCAGTAGCAAGTAGGAAATATATGAACTTGACATGAATTATATATATGCATGAATTAGTATAAAGGTGTTTTAAAACACATAATGATGAATTAGCCTCATCGCGTTCTGACTCTTCCCTTACCCACGTAGAGGAAAACTGGAACTTGCACTCCTCCCAGTGGAAGTTGCAGAGTTACTATTGAGTATAGGAAAACTGGACTTTGCATTCCCCAATGTGTCAAGATAAATTTTATTCACTTCAAAAAAAGTACTATTTTCGGTCAAAAACAAAATCTATGGTTTTCTAGTTGTTTTTTTGTGGACTTTTTTGTCCAAAAATTTAGACTGAAAACTAAAGTACATATTTTAAAATGGTAAAAGAACGATCAATCCGATCGTTGCTCAATCCTAATCAAACTTGCTTTAAGTTTTTTTTTATAATAGATTTTATTATTCTTCATAAACAACTTGATATTTATATAATAGATTTGTTGAGAAGGTATTTGTGCCCTTACTATTAGAAAAAGAAATGGTGTGCATCAATTAATATATTTATTAATTACATTTGATATTTGATTTTATATGTTGCTATTGCAATTGCAAAAAAGTGTTTTTTTTTGGGAAATTTAAGAAAATATGCCTCCAAATATATGATATCTTGTTTTCTATGTTTTTAGAGTTCAATATTTGAAATCTATGTCTTTTACTTTTATTTGGACAAAAATAGCCTTCTTACAATTTAAACAAATCTTTTTCTTCTCCTCATTGTTTTAAATACTTACGGTCTACTTTCTTTTGTTTCATTAGGTTACAATATACAATTTTTTTAAGTTAGACT
>JAYMSW010004070.1:0-11395 GCA_036897725.1 Erodium texanum
TAAGCCTTCATTATAGTGCCAATAGTAGCTAGGTTAAAAAAAAGTGTAGGCTGAGTTACTATTTTGAATCGGGATGGGAGCACTTCGAAGGCACGTTCAACGTTCTTCCTGCAGCCTTCTTGCATGTGTGCAAAGATCTTCTGTTTTGTCGTGGTCAATTCACGTATCGTCTTCACGAACAAAGCCCATGAAGGGTATATCACATCGGCTAAGTAGTAACCACGAGTGTACTCACGATTGTTTACGGTGTACTGAATAGGAGATTGTTCACCTTGAACGGCGTCAGTGGGGAGTGGTGATTGGTTGATAATGTTGATGTCATTGTTCGAACCCGCAACACCAAAAAAAAACATGCCAAAACCATGTATCCTACGAGGCAACCGCTTCAAGCATCATTATCGGCTCTACTTGATCACCTTATGTGTACATTGCTTTCCATGCCATCGGACAGTTCTTCCATTGTCAATGCATGCAATCAGTGCTTCCTAATCTACCTGGGAAACCGCGGTAAGCACCTTCTACAAGCAAGCGTGCGATATCAGCTACATTTGGCTGTCGTAGGTACTTCGACCCAAAAACCTCTATCACTTCCTCACATAACTGTCTGAGACACTATGTTGAGGTCTTACCAATGCTTAGGTACTCGTCAAGACTATTGGCTGAACACTCAGTTGCAAACCTTCTTCTCACGACGGTCATACACTTCTGCAACGACATCAACCCATCCTAACCAGTGGCGTCAGGACAGTGTTGGAAATAGGGGTTATGTGCGATCAAAGCTTCCAAGACCCGGTTGAAAAGGCAGTGTCGCATCCGGAACCAACGTCTGAAATCACCTCGTCATAAAAAAGAGCTGAGGCAAAGTAGTCTGCAATAAGATGCTCCTGACTGCACTCCTGATTACACTAGAGGTATGACCGCTTCCTCTTCTGTTGACTACTTGAACCCTGAGTCATACTCCGAGCAGCATCCTTCATGACCCTGTTCTCCAATTGGGTTATCAATTTATCATAGTCATCAAATATTACCTCAAAAAGTTCAACATCGGACGAGGACTCAAAAGACAGGGAAGACTCAGACGGCACACCAAACATCGGAAATGGGCTCGACTACATCAGACAAGACGGATTTGAAAGTGAACAGTACATAGAATAGTGAGGTTGTGGGTATGAATATGTAGAGGTGGAAGATATTTATAGAAATAAGCAAATAATTAAAAATAAAAGAGTCGCTGCAATAACTCCTTTGCGTCATGTGTCGCTGTTTGCGCTTCGGTAGCGGCGCCTGGCGTCGACTACCTAAGGAAGGCCGGTGGCAACGTTAGCACCGACATCATGTTTTTTATCCATGACGTCAATGCCGACACCATCACCCTAATGCCCTCTCGACGCCAACCGATGTCCTTTCTCTCTCCTAAACCTTGTCGAGTTATCTCTAGTCCTCTATCGTGGTCTTCTGTATCACTGTTCACTTGTCCAGTCACAGGGTCAAACACAAGAGATGAATGCTTGGATTCTCTTCTTCTTTCTTCTTTTTATTCATCTTTGTATCTCTCACCTATACATAGTGCACTTTTCATGAGATCCATGCCTCCTTTCTTAGCCACACCTCTGTTCTCTTAATTTATTTTTCTTTTTAATAAAAAAAATTACAAATTTCTAGTGTTCTAATTTTATAGCTTTTTTGTGAAATCCCTCCAAAACCCACACTTTCTTGCCACCCAAACATCTTCCTCCGAATTCTACGTTATTTGATTTTAATCCATTCTATTTTAGGGTTTTGTAACCATTTCGGTCGCTGCTTGCCCAATGGCTATTCGAGGAGATCCTCCGCAACCCATTCAGCCTGAAGCTATGGTGGCGATACCTGATCGCCAGATCAGGTGTTCCGTTCAAGAAGCGTTCCATAATCTACGAGCGACCGCTCAAGGCCCTCCATGGAAGCTACAAGCTCTGGCTTGCTTATCTTCGTGAACGCCTCGCCTACGTACGGAACCTTAATACGATGCTCTCAACAACACGTTCGAGAGGCCTCTGGTAACCATGCACAAGATGCCCAGGATCTGGATTATGTATCTGCAGACCTTGACCCAGCAGAAATTGGTGAGCAGGGCGAGGAAGACCTTCGACCGGGCTCTCTGTGCTCTCCCTGTGACGCAGCACGATCGGATTTGGGAGCTGTATTTCACGTCTGTGATCCAAAAGGGGATCCCAATTGAGACCTCACTTAGGGTTTGTAGAAGGTACTTAAAGTATGACCCACCTCATACTGAGGATTTCATTGAGTTTTTGGTTAATTATGGTCTTTGGCAGGAGGCAGCTGAGAGATTAGCCTCACTTTTGAATGATGATCAGTTCTGTTCAATTAAGGGAAAGACCAAGCATAGGTTGTGGTTAGAGTTATGTGATCTGCTCACTATTCATGCCGCGGAAGTGTCGGGGCTAAATGTGGATGCCATTATCAGAGGTGGGATTAAGAAGTTTACTGATGAGGTTGGGAGGCTGTGGACAATTACATAAGGAGGAACTTGCACAAGAAGGCGAGAGATGTTTTTGAGTAAGGTATGACAACAGTGGTCACTGTTAGGGATTTTAGTGTGATCTATGATGCATATTCACAGTTCGAGGAGAGTATGCTTGCTATCAGATTGGATAGAATGGATTCAGAAGATTGTGTGGAAGAAAATGGTTTCGAGTATCATGAAGCCTTCCGATCACTACTTAAGTTTGAGAAGAAACTATTTCATGGGTTTTGGTTAGCTGATGACAAGGATGTAGATACTAGGCTTGCCCAACTAGAGCATCTGATGGACAGAATTGGCTAATAGTGTCCTTCTACGGCAGAATCCTCATAATGTGGAGCAGTGGCATCAAAGAGTCAAGCTATTTGAGGGAAACAGATTCTGACTTTACACAGAAGCAGTGAGGACTATTGATCCCATGAAAGCAGTGGGGAAGCCTCATACGCTGTGGGTTGCATTTGCAAAGTTGTATGAGAACCACAACGATGTCAGCAATGCTAGAGTGGTATTTGACAAGGCTGTTCAAGTAAACTACAAGGCAGTGGAGCATTTGGCTAGTGTTTGGTGTGAGTGTCTATGATACCATAACCTGACCTTTGACTCCAACTTTTCAATGCAGTTGCTGCTGATGGTAACCAACCAGTTCAGATGAAGGTCCATAAATCCTTGAGACTATGGACCTTTTATGTTGATTTGGAGGAGAGTTTGGGCAGCTTGGAATCCACTCGAGCAGTATATGAACATGTCTTGGATTTAAGAAATGCTTCGCATTAATCGGAGTGTCTCTGCAAGCTATACTCAGTTATATTTATAGGTTCCACTATTCCACTTTTGATTTGATTTGTTCCAATTTTAATTTCATATGGTTCTCAATCTCTTATTTATTGCAGACACACTTCATTCTACAGGAGAATCTGATGCAGAAAGATCAGAAGCTGAACCTGGATAGGTTGAAAAGAGCATGGGTTCCAGAAGATGAAATGGCAGCTCTAGATAGCACCAGCAGAAAAGTTGGGTTTGTGAGTTGCAGAGTGATGGAGACATCAATGCCCTTGCTGATGTATGTCATGAAGAATACATCTGTTGACTACAAATGACCCCCTCCTAAACAGCTCAAACACTTCATTATCTTCTTTATATTATTACAACTCTGACCCCCTCCTTATTCGAGGTTAAGTCTATATAAGACCATAAGAACGATAAAAATTATTGATTATAGCATTTGAAAGTTTATTATATTTATGCTTTTTATTATATTTTTTTAGCTTAACAGTGCTTTTCATTACGACATTACTCCAAGTAAAGACTAATTGCATGTACTTTACAGCATTCGATAGACAATTACAAGTTCACCTAATACATGTGGCAACTGGTGTGAGAAACAAAAGCGATCCCGTTGTAGCATTAGGCTATAACATGAAGCACTACAGTAGTGTTTGTGAGGAGCGGTAATCAAGAAACCTCAGGCACTGCAAAGAGCTTCAATTGCAAAACTTTTAAGTACTCCAGGACAAGGATCACCGAAATTAGCTGAGGAGACGGGGATTGAACACTTCTCCTGCCCAATGCATGCCTGTAATCCCATTCAAATATGTCTGTAACATGTCCAAATGATGGAGATTTTTATAAAAACTGCAAATGGATATAGTTTGTGTTGCAGGTCCAGTTGACGGACTTAAGCTGAAGAAAGTTAAATCATGCTTATGCTCGGACATGGGGCTCTGGTTGCTAGATTTGCATTACAGATGAGCCAAGGGAAATTTTAATATATATTTTTTACCTGTTGAGCAATTGATAGCACATCTGTATGACAAGTTCCTGATCTGAATGCACCGCAATTCCCTTGAGGAGTCCCAAAGCTAGCAAAATTGATGGTAGTGATGCGCCACCCTTGTTCACAGGTCAACTGGACTTGGGGGAATTGAAGCAAGAACTCAACGTTTGGTTTCCAGGAATCAGCTGGAGGAGGATCGGCCTCTGATACATGTGCACATATTTCTTGGCCAGTTCGCGTTAATAAAGTAATCTTTGATGGATCCCCACCAAGCTCTTCAAGTAGAACCAGAATATTCTCACCAGGATGTACCCAACTTCGTGGGATATGATACCTGTACATCACAATCTCCTTATTAGTGGATCTAATTGCTGTTCGCTTGCAGATAGTTACTCATATGAATTGTCCACTTGCAGATAACTACCCCTGTAATTGCATTCAACTACATTTGTGTGTTTGTGCAACAATGGACAAAACATAAGGTATTTGAGTGCAATGAAAAATCATAAGGGTAACTATCTGCAACTGTAAATTCTTAAAGAGTAACTATTTGCAATTATCCCTAAATTGAAATATTATGAGAGAACATAAGCTTCTGTTTCACAGCATAAATAAGCTTTAGCAAATGTAAGATGTGAACACAATCTATCTGGTTTTTGGTGCATGAACATGATCTATCTAGCTCAATGAGTCGGGGAGTTGATTAGTTGATGCATTGTCGAATTATTGTATTGAAAATCATGAACATAAATGCAACGACAAATAAGTGTATTATCACAATTCAAACCACGAAAGACATGCAAAACGATAATCTATCACTCTTACAGTGTTTGGGTAGGCTGACCACATTTCTGTTGACATGTAGAAGGATCGTGGCGTCCTCTGTAGTCACAAGTGGCATTGCAACCTGTTGACGGTGAGTGATAGGCTGGCCAATATCGGCCTATGCCTTGCCCGTTGACCCATGCTTGACCCTTTCCCATGCTAGCAAGATTTAAGGCTAAGGGGCTCCGACCTTCAGGAGCTTGGAAGGCAACCTAAGGATGATTAAGAATAATAAAGTGTTGAAAAGAATCAAACAGAATTCTAAGACCAGCAATGTTGGCAAATTGAATTATCTGTTCTTTATTCTGCTAAAACCAGATTCAAACCTTAAAAGTAACCAATACTGTTCTTGAAATCACCAGCACTACTTACCTTGTACCATATTAAGCTCTTGTTAACGGGCAAAACAGCTCCCTGAGTCCACAATGAACTATTTGAAAGACTGACATTTTGCAGGCCAATAGACTCTCCCTTAAGTCCCACCTGCAGAGGAAGGAGTCCATATCATATAAATAAAATTCAAGCCCTTGTGTACAAATCCATTAAGTTATAAATGCACAAATCCTTTATAATTATTTCATGAAAAAAAAACTAATATGATCAAGACTCTAACCTGATACGCCCATTCTCCAGAAGAAAGATCAATCTTTCTGTCTGGTAAGTCGCCAAGGATGACAGAAAATAGTCCTGCACCATAAACATCAAACCAGGGCCCAAAATTCTGGGAAAACAAAAATATATTAGACCGAATTCAGTAACCCTGACAGACGCCTGAAAGTTTGAACAGAATCAAATCACTTTTGTTTATTGAATCACCCAATCCTTTGGTGTTCTACATGGACTCATAAAATACAGGTGGATCAGCTCTAAATTTGACTTGCATCTCATATATATTGGTCAAATTATAAAGGCAACATGCTTTCATCTATAATTTCTAATATATTACTGCTGATTTCTACTACTTCTGTGAAAATATATGTCCCAACTTCAGAACCTTCTAAGGGCTTAGAAGCTATAAGTACCATATTAGTCACAATACTATTTAAAAGCAACAAATATTATACCTGTAGACCAACCATCATGCTTAACACATCCAATGTATTGTTGCCTGGCTGAATACTAACTACCTTGCTGAAAGTGAAGCTTGGAATGTCGTGATTACCATATCCGAATCCTGTTAGATTTCCATATTGCGCGTCTATCAGCCTTTAATTAACACAACAAAATTCTATGGTGTAGACTGAGGAATACATGGACTCAGAATAATAAGATAGTAATTAATAGGAGATGGATTCAGGAATATTTGGCTTCAGAATAAATTTAAGCACCAATGACAACCAAGTTTATTATGTCATGAAATTTTGGTGTACGGCATACCAACAAAGTCAGCCTGAGAGGAAATCTAAGGAGGTATATAACTAGACTTTGTCACCTGTAACCACTGTGACCTACCTGTGAGTCTTTTGTTCACAAAAACAAGTGCAGCATGCCCCAAACTCGCAATGAAAAGAAGCAAGTCCTCCTCAGCGACCTTGCTTTCTTCATCAACTGTAATACTGATACACAAAAATTGCTGATAAAAAACAAAAACTGGAATACTGCTAGTAATAAAATAGTCATAAGAAAACAGTGAGCAATAAGTAACTTCAAAATGAGCATACCAGATATCATTATCTACCATTGTAGTGATAAATAATTCTCTATGCAAATAATGATTGGATTGGATGTATTACCTAGTTGTGTACCATAGATAGTCACTAACGTCTTTTGTGGTATTTATCTGTTCCAATAAAGCTGATTCCGAAAATGAGTCGTTGCTCCAAATGCCAACTTCTTCTTTATACCAACTCCAAACTGATGTTGCAAGTGGAAGCTCATTTACACTTGTAGAGTGACCAGATGATAAATCACCAAGATTTCTTTGTGAAACAACCTTCAAGTCACCAATAACATGAGGAACAAATTCAGTTGAATAACAGCATATGAAGATTAGCAAACAAAATTTCCAGTTTCTTTTTTTATATATAATCGTAGTTCTTCAGAGAACGGGACTAAATTGAAAGCTAGAGAGAGACTTAGATGTTGAATGAATCCAATAATTTAGATGTTGGCACACAGTATATATCATATCAAGCATTTAATTTCAACGCAGTTCTAATCATAATATGGTCAGATACAATTTCACAGAATCGACTAATGTAACAAATTCAAATAACAACCGACTTCATAATGCACATGAACTAAAATGTAATAACAAATGTACCTTGGCTGTGTTAAAAATGACATTCTTACAGTCTGGGAGGATGCTCACAGACCAGGCAGGAAGGAAGTACGAATGTCCATTAAAGGTGACATTTGCATCTGAAACACTGCCATAGTTTGCAAGAAAGGCAGCACAATCATTTGAAGCTTTATAGTAAATATGTGCCTGGTAAAATGGAAACGGAGTCAGATGAACGTATCAAAGTAGTTCAGAGAAGAAAAAGAGAAAGAGTCGCCAAAAAGTTAGAATTTGAATAACAAAGTAGTTATTCTAACAGACGTTAACTTATCACTTGCAAATCTACTTCTCCATCCTACATGGCTAATTTTTGCATGAATCATAAATGTCTAACATACCTCTAGGTTAACTCCTAGTTGCACATGAGTTGGATCTGAACTGACTAAAAATTCTTCACAGTGCTTAATTGCTTTGTGCAGATTGCGCAGGTGGCCCCACTTAGGCTGCCTAATAAAGCCTGAATGAATACATCACATAACATGAAGATCAGCAGGAATTCATAATCTAATATTAGATTGAAGTTTTATCAATTTCAAAGCCTCTGAATCCCAAAAGCATAAAGGAATTTATTAATGCTGAAATCATGAGGCACATTCACCTAATGTTGGAAACTTACCATACTCATCTATAGGGGCATCATAGTCATAGGTTGTGGAAATTAAAGGACCACCAGCTGTCCGTCCAAAGTTTGTTCCACCAAAATACTGCAAGGCAAATCAGCACCAAATCATGGTGACAATGTTAAGAGATTAGGACTAATAGCTTATTCATATCTAAAATTCAAAGATATTATTTTAGGCTCACCATATAATAGTTTTGAAAAGTTCCACCAGTTTCGAAAAAGCGTGCAACAGCAAAAGCAAGGTCTTCAACAGGCCGATGAGGAATTGGATAGCCAAATGCAAGAAGCCTAAAGTACAGCATCAGGTAGGATGGTTAACTAATGCTTGGCCATTTTGAGGTGAACCTAAAACAACAGTCATCTCCTTCTTTTACATGGTTGTAATTGTCAATTAAGTAAATTTATTAATTCTTACCATCCACTGTAGTTCTCTGTCCACATCTTTGGTTTGGAAGGAGAATTTGGAGTGAAAGTATCACAATAAAATCCATTACATGTGTTTATCTGCAAGTGACTTGTAGTTATATGATAGTTACACCTTTCAATTAAAAGATATAAATTGATAAAGAAAAATCTTATGTCCCATAACTTTTGAGATATGGACATGTGCGGGTGATTTTAACTATAGTGGGCATGCGAATGGGTTTGTGCTAAATCAATTGTTTAATAAATTACATACAATTGGATCGGGTGCATCATCTTGTGCGCACATTACCCATGGTACTGTTGTATTAAGACTAACAGCCGTTTCTGCGGCCCATTTGACATATAACTCTCCACCAATTCCATATGCCCATTCAACATTTCCATATTCATTTTCAACCTGTTCAGTGCAAATGAAATGAGTACTGAAACAACAAACTTGGTACTCCAAGAATGTAGTTGGACTACCACCTGTGCAAGAATGATAGGTCCTCCCTGTGAGGCAAAGAGATTTTCCTCCTTCATCAATCCAACAATTTTCACAAGAAACCGCTCCATTTCATTCTACACAGACAATATTATACTGTTACACTCGACATAGAGGGGAACAGAAACAGACAATAATAAAACTCAGAACACTATGCATTGAATTACATTAATGTCATCAATGATAATGTATACGAAGATGGAAAAGAAGGACCCAGTTTATACCTTGAAAAGGTAATTTGTGGTTCTAAATTGAATCCCAGGAATAAAGTGCAACCAAAGAGGGAACCCCCTGTCATAATCAAGTTCAAAATATAAACATTCATTGCATCGTAGATGTATGAGATTTTTGTTTTTAACAACAACTTCAAACAGAAACTCTGTCGTGGCTAAGCGATGGTTTTTTTTAGAATGTATGAGACTATGGCTTAGGTTTGTCTGCAGTGCAGTAATAATTTAAATGCTTAAATAATGTAGTACTAAAATGGAACTAAAGTTAGCACAGATGTACTTTCCTGGGTTATAAATAACGAAAATATTGGGCTGTGAAGTATGCAAGATTAGGGAAACGGAACATGATATGTTGCATTGCAAGAAGAGGGTAATTGAAAGAAACCCATAGTTCCATTCAGCACAAGCATAAGGGCCAATCCTCAAATGAACCATAAGGCCAGCTTCCTGGACTGTCTTCACAAACCTGACTAAGTCAAACCTACCTTCAAAGTAGTACTGAGATGGAAAAGAAAGAAGAGTCAAGTCACCAAATTAATAATACAGATGCAAATACAAACTAGCTATAAGAAAAGTGTTTCAATTTTATCAGACTATGGCTCAGTTCATTCTTTAGCTATCTCTAGCTTAGACAAATCAATGATTAAGCAAACACTCGATGATCTCCTTTACAAGTATAGTAACATTATGAGGAAAGGGCACAAATCAATTATATTAAACCACAGAAGAAGGCAACTTCATTGGAGATATGAAGCAAACATATTTTTCTATATACATACAACCAACTAAAAAGTGTAGTTGTACCAGTATGCGCTGGTAGAGGAAAGAGTTGCTGGAAATCTTCCTCATAACCCAAAGATTTTTCCTCTTAAGTCATTTTATCATGTTGACTGATTTAAGAGACTAATTTTCCACAAAAGACGCCTACTAAATTATACCATCTATCTCAACCACGTCAATGTGTATAAAAAACACTTGGAAATAACAAGGCAACAATTCACACTTTCGTATGGTACCAGAATACTTAATCATTCTAAATATGAGATAAGGAAGCAATCAATGAAAACAATAGTTGATAGAAAATATTATACATAGCAAACACCATACCTCTCCTTTGACAGGCTCATGATAGTTCCAGAACACATAAGTCTCGATAACGTCAATTCCTCCTTCCTTGGACTTCCTGATAAGTTCTGGCCACACCTAAAAAATTTCACAAATAACAACACACTTCATCATACAAAATGCAACATCTAATCAACCTCATTTTGAAACCATAATTCACCTCCGGAGTGCTTCGAGGGTAATGGACGGAACCAGACTGCAAAATTCTTCTCTTCCCATCAATGACCAGTGCTCTATGATCATAAGTAACATTGGCAGACAAACCTCCCTCAAAACAACAACCTTCAAAAACCAAAATCACAAGCAAAACTGAGCCCAACAAGAAATTCTTAGTCCCCATTTTTCAGATGAGCCAAAATCACAAAACCCAGATGGTAAAATAACAGCACGAAGATTGCGAGTACAGTTGAAGAGAAGCATAATGGCGGGAAATGTCAGGAGATAATTTATTTACTAATGCGTGTTTTCATCGTAAAATGACGAGATGAAGAACAAGAGTTGTTAACGGCGATACTTACAAAGAAGCTCAGCTACGGCCAACGACAAAGAGACAGGATCGTCGCATCATCGGATTCGGGGATGTATCGTTGTGGTTGAGGAACGAGACGGCGCCGAAGCTACTTTACATATTACATCAACTGATTCGAAAAATAGTAATTTAGCTCGTTAAATGCAAACGTGTTATTTTAATTAGCCATAGTTGGGCTAGAGTGGGCCCAACTTAAGTGAAAGAAAGAAGGCATCGGAATTAGATCTCGCGTGCTAAATGATTGATTGGAGATCGGGGATGAGGGACTCATGAATGATGATGCTCATCTGCAATTCAGGCTCATCGGTAAAGTGATGTTGAAAGGACCGATCGATGCAAGGGCGTTTACGGAAGTGATGTCTGAGGTATGGAGGGTACCGAGTCTAGTGATTAGGCCTATGGGACCAGGATTGTTCGGATTCTTTTTCCTTACGGAGAAACAAAAGTAGCGCATTCTTGACATGGAGCCTTGGGCTTTCCACCGATCTTTGGTGGTACTCCAGGACCTGGACATCAACCAGGATGTGCGTCATGTACGTTTTTCTAGCACTCCGTTTTTGGTGCATGTTTTGATCTCC
>JAYMSW010004071.1:0-11394 GCA_036897725.1 Erodium texanum
GGTTAAAGGATTCCGCCGCTGGGACTCGAACCCTGGTCAGAAGGACCATGGTTCAAGTGTCTTTACCACTAGTTAGGTGTGGGCATGTTTAAAGGCATTACAGTTAGGTGTTTATGAATAAGCTCAATCATCTCTTGAATATTGGGCAGGGTTGGGAAGAGACAGTGGTCAGGCAAGAGCCATCTGATGACAACCAAACAGAGATGAATATATCACTCCCATCCATCCCTTCTCTCTATATTATATCATTTTTGTTTCGAGCCTGTGAAGAAATTAATCGAATTGGAGGTCATGTGCTTGACAAAACAATTGTGCAAAAGTTTGCATTAAGATTATTGGAAAAGGTATGTAACCAACCTGGAAATCAAGATTTACTATATCGTATTTTGGGTGTTGGAAAATATGAAGAAATTAAAAGTATGAAAAAGAAATCAAGATTTATTCCTTGTTAAGTGAATCCTTCAATGCAGGTTACTGGTATCTATGGAGATTTCGTTTCTGCTAGAGAGGCTCGCGGTTCTAAAGTGTCAGAAAAAGGAGTTCTGCAAATTTTACTAGATCTAAGATTTACTGTGGATGTTCTGTCTGGTGGTGATTCCAATATGAATGAGGAGTTGACAAAAAGTCATGTGCCCAAGTTTTCATACCGGCGAAAGCAGGATCAGAACCACACAAAATCGGTCATCAAGGGGCGTATTGATGGGCTGGTAAATAGCCTTTCACAAAGATTGGATCCCATAGACTGGCTTACGTAAGCTTCCTGTACTCCCTTGTACACTATGAAGTTAACTTACTAAAGAACAGTGTGTCTGAGTTTGGGAACTAGGATTCATTTGGAATTATAGATTTGAATCAAATCCAATGTTTAGAATTAAACCATTAATTTCTCTTGCATCTTGTCTGTTGATGATTTATGGCAAGTTACTAAATTCTGGATTAGTCTTTGTTGAGTTTCAAAAATGCATGCCATAAGAGGAGTTAGTAATAGGTCTTGCTCTTTTGGCCATGCACTCTGAAATTCTGAATCTAATAGATTTTTTTTGTTCTAGTTATCGGTACATTGATTTACTGTATTTTTGGACTTGACTATATAGCTATTGTTCCTCTGATTGTTGTTGTTTGTTTCATTTTGTCTTCTTTAAGGTTTGAGCCTTACCTCTGGGAGAATGAGAGGCAGACATACTTACGACATGCTGTCCTCTTTGGGTTCTTCGTGCAACTTAATCGACTCTACACAGACACAGTGCAAAAACTTCCCACAAATTCAGAGTCAAATATTATGAGATGCTCTGCTGTTCCCCGTTTCAAATACCTCCCTATCAGGTCAATATCCTTATATCCGTATCTTTGAGTCTGTTTGAAATATTTTTAAATACGGCCGCAATTTTCTTTTCCCCTGAACCAGAACTTAGATCCAAACCTCTTATTTGTTTGAACAGATTTGAAACTTTTGTCATACATCACTTTGAGTTAGCTCTGGTGATTTTTTTCTATTATAGATAACTGGTTCTTATTATGACTTAATCTTAATGATCCAGTGCACCAGCGTTGTCTTCAAGAGGGGTTACCAAGACATCTCTTCCAACATCTTCAGATGATATCTCGGCAAGAAGTTCCTGGAAAGCTTATACAAAAGGGGAGCTGCCTCAGAAAATTGATGGTGATGACAATTCAAGTTTTATGGTAGCAGCACCATTCTTGAAGTCTTTCATGCAGGTAATTTCATCTTCCCTTATTCTGTCCTGTGAAAAGAGTTTAACATTTTATGATAGCAACTGTCATTCTCATAGTATAATATGAGGATCACACCCACAAGGCAACCATATCTCAAACCTATTGCATACTCGAAAGGTTTAGTTTTTAAGTTCATGGCCGTGATGGGTTAATTTTTATAATCAACAATAGTTCTTTTTGATGTTCAAAACAAAGGTTCGTCGGTCAAAGCAATAACAAATGTAACAGTGAAACTCTGTCAAATAGTTATTTATCTGGTTGGGGCTTTAGGTAATGATACTCTTATATGTTCACTCAACAAGCACAATGGCTTGGTTTTGGGGTTATGTGAAGTTTCTGATGATTTGTGTTTGTGTGAACATCCAAATTGAATATGATTATATGTTCTTTCTCTAGATATCCATTCCACATGAAATGTAGTGTTCTACTCAATCGGAATTATCTATTTGCGCCCTTAGTTTCTCCTAATTTCAATCAGAACAAGTTGAATGGAAATTAATGAGTGGTCCTTGGAGAGCATCATTTGACACAAAATCTCAACTTAGTTAACCACACATTCCGCAACATGACTCAGAACAACATTAGAAACTATTAATGGAACCAGGTTGAAGCTAGCTTGTGCAAGATAATTGTATCCTCCTGTCAAATAAATACAGTATTAACAGTCTTCGGTCAAGTTCTAGTTTTGAAACAGGCAAACAATGCAAGTATTAAATGAAGATGCAATGACATCTCATTTATGTACTTTCTAAATCTTGTAGTGATAGCATACTCTGAAAATTGAAAAGGTATTTACAAGAAGTAAAAATTGATGATTTCTGGATATAGAAAATTTTGCAAGTGCATAGGAGAATATGTTTTGAGTGATCTGCTGTCCACTTTCTAAGCTTCTTGGGTTGACATATTTGAGAAACCAAGTGTTAAAGCCCAACCCACCTGATGTGGAGGCCTCAAGATGCTTATCAAGTGGCAAAGAGATCCACATCTTCCGAATGTGGGACCTTGAAAGTGGCCTCAAGATGCTTACCAAGTTCATAATTTGATTTTTTTTTCTTATGACGGCCAGGTTGGAAGTAGGTTCGGAGAGAGCACATTGAAATTTGGCTCCATGCTAACAGATGGCGGATGGGCAAGCGGACATATTCAAGGATAGATCAAATGCTGCCAATGTTGGCATTTTGGTAATATTCTTCCAGAGCCCGAGCAGCAGGTCTTCTTTAATCTGTCAGTCCTCTTCTTCTTCCCTGTGTAGATGCATATTTTATTTAAGTGGAGAAGAACAGTGCCTTAACTATGAAAGGGGCTACTACTCGGAACTGACTGCTTTGTGTCCCAAAACGGTAAGGGGGAATGAATGGTGTATATATAAATCATATCTGATCAAACATAAGAGGAAGAGATACCTGAAATCAAAAGCAGCATGTCAATATGTATTCTATAGGAATTTTATTAGAATCAATCCAGTGAGATATGTCGGGCCTATCTTGAGTTTTGTTCGAGTGTATGATGGTATTTAGTAGACATTACCAATTTATCATCTTGAGTTGAAAAGAAAGGATTTGTGATTCCAAATCAACAATGTTTTGATACTTATTTGTAGAGAAAGCTGTTATCTATATACTCTGCAGGCTTCACTTTGCAACTTCTCTGAATGGAGTTCGTATTTACAACAATTATGAAGAACGTAGTGCTTTTCTCCCTGACATTTGTGTGTGACTCAGAAGTATGAAGCTTTGGTTTCAGGACATCTCTGAATTGTATGGTTCTTGCATATTCAAAGACTTCAGGGGGAAAAAAAAAACACGTGGATCTATCGGTAACTCTAAACTTCTTCTCTTGTTGGCTTATTTCTTATAATTTTTACATTTGTTTCTTCATATTCATTTGATTTGTTCTATTTAGATGAATGATACTGTAGTCATGCTCTATTTTTCATGCATTATATTGAACTGAACTGAACTGAAAAGAAAATAAACTCATTCTTTCATCATTAGTAGAATATTATCTCCTTGGTTAGATATTGAAAGGATGGATGATTTCTATGCAAGTGGCATGATATAGGTGTGGATGCTTCAAGTTGAATCAGACCAACTCTCTAATTTCTTACATGCTTCAAGTTAGCTGCGAGCTTATCGAGGCTAAAAAGGTTAGATTCCAGTTCATTTCATCTTTTAAACGAGCTCAACCGAGCTTGAATTTGATTATAACGACTTCAAATCAAATATGAGTGGTTTGTTAAAAAAATCGACTATTGTCATAATCATTTGTACACCAAAATGTGGAGCCCAACTACAATCCTAACACTAAAAATTAGTGTCATATTAATTTTATTCTTTCTTTATATACCGGCCTCAAAGTGACAGAATTTGCCAGTGACCAGTATGAGGCGAACGTTATAAACGCCTGCCGCTATATAACTATCTACTTTCAAATGTGTTATCTTGAACAGAATACATATCGACTAACATACATGTTCAAAATATGACGATTGCAAAACTTCTAATAAAATTTTTTGTAACCCTAACAACTAATATAAAAGAGCTTTGAATTATAAATATAAAAAGTTCATCACAAAATGATATATATAAAATACCTCATAATCTTTGAAATGAATGTTTGCAAGTCTGTCTGTGTTGACTTCCAGCTCAAATACTTGTTGTGCACTCAAATAAGCTGCTATACATTCAGAGACCAAATTGTCTGTTTTGAGGACAAAGTCATATCTCATGTGCATGATGTTATAGTTAAAGTTATCCTATATATGGAGGGTCCATGAAGGGTCTGTGTATATGCTGTTTGACTTTACTGTATAGGAACATTATTTGTGTACTATTGAGGTATGAAGCACATCACATTTGCATGTGCAAGTATTGTTTCTTTGTGATGTAAAGGGTACTTTCTGTGCTGTTGTAGACATATGTCTGTAGGGTACTTCCACACATGAATAGTTCTTTGAATCAACTTTTTCCACATTGAGATTTGTTGTTATGGTTCAAGTGTGTAACATACATTGAAAGTACATGGATATATAGACATATAGACAGAGTTTCCACTGCTCTTTTAAACTTTTGGGTTGAATTAAACTTTAACATGGTATTAAAGCTAGTTTGATATTGAGTTTATGACAAGGGCGGATTCAAGTGAGTATAGGGTATGTCGTGGCATACACTTGTTTCCTAAAGTTTCATAATATCGTTGAACTCTCACTTACCTTTGATTTTATATCTTACACACTTAAATCGGAGTTCGTATGAAAAAGTTATAGTCATTTGAAATTTTGCTGCATATATGACTCTTTTTTGTACTTTAAAACATTCATTTTTAGCTCTAAACTTCTCTAACATTTTCAATAATCCGATACCTAATAATCCACTTATTAATAGCATTTATGTTGGATTGAATTGGGTTTTGACAGTTCTTTCACATTCGATATATCTTTATATTAGAAGGTGTTTGATTACTTAATCTGGTGATTATAATTCAAGGCCTTAGAGGCAATAACATTGTAAGGAAATATATGGAAAAGAAGTGGGAGATGTGAAATGTGAAGGGAAATAAATATGAGGGTAGGTAAGGGGGTTTGAAGAGGAGGGAGAGAGGGGAACAAAGATGATGTAATAAAGGGGGAAGAAAGTGATGGAACAGAAATGTTCCTTTGTGCTCTTTCTCACATCAAAGAAGAGAGAGAGAGAGTTGTGTTCTTTCACATCCTTTTTGTTGAATCCATTGGTTAGTGTGTGTAAAGCCAAAAATCAAGAATGGAACAGAATAGAAGGCACAGTGAAGGAGAAGAAAGGATCATTGATTGTGATGGTAGTAAATATTGTTGGAGAGAGAGTATATAATAAGGAATGGTCAAGTCATAGTCACCATTAGAGGGGCCATGGTGTTGGCACTATCCAATTAATGCACAAGGTCCAGAGGCCATAGAGTAGTGTGCATGTATGTACCCTTGTGTTGGCCCATAATCCCCCCCATTTTTGCTATTATGTTATGTGTCCTTGTAATTGCCCTATGCAAGGGATGGTTATGGTCCTTTATGGGTATTGCTATTGCTAGGTCACTCTCCAAGGGACAACCCCCAAATAAATGCTTGCATGAACTCCCCCTCTTTCCTCTCTCCCTCCTCTTAATCCTAACTGTTTTTTTACCTTTCTCTTTGTCTCAAAATATAAAACATCTCAAATTGTTTGCAAAATTATGGGTTTGATTAATTGTAGTTAGTCTTAAAGCATTCCCTCATGGTTGGGCTTCAAAACTCAAATACTATATATATATATATGTTCATTTCAATCTTTTTATCATGTTAACATATTCATTCATTGTTTAATGATATATCAATAAAATATCGAAATTTGTTATAGTGTTATATGCTTATGTCTAGATGTTATGGACATTGATAGTGAGTTTAAATTAGTAGATTTTAGGTACGTTAATTCTGTTAGACGGAAGAGACAAATCAGGAAGACGCAAGGGTTCCATAGTGGGAGAATATAACAGATCTAAATATTCTTAATATTTTCCAAATCCGCCCACTCTCTACTCACTCACTTGCGAAATACATCGACGTCTATTACAGGTCCCTACATATCAATGTTTCTCCTGTCTCAACCCCAAAAAATCATTGCATCTTACCGTGACTGCATATAATAGTTTGGGTAAATTTTTATATATATATATATAAAAAAAAAAAAAAAAAAACAGGAATCCACCTACTGTAAATATTCTAATGAAACCCATCCCTTTCTTCTTCTTTTAGGAAAGGCAACCAATCCCTTTCATCTCCACCAATCTTTCCATCTTTTCCCTTATATATATCTAGGGTTTGTATAGTTGATAGCAAACCCTTTCAAATATAATATATGCATATATAATGTGATTTTATAGCATGAAATTGAAGGTGTATATATGTATGTTGGGAATTGCAAAAAATTAAATAGAGGCAGATGACATATCAGAAGGGAATAATTGTTGGTCTTAAAACCAGGCAAACAAAAGTTGTGGTCCAATCTTCCCAAAACTTCATTCTCTCTCTGTATGTATATATATAGGAGAGAGAAAGACATCATGAATATAATAGAATTTATAGGTAAAATTGTGCATAATATGAACACATGACAAGCATCGTCATGTAAAACCCTAGACCTATTCTATGCAAAAGATATGAACAAAAAAGTGAAACTTGTATTAATTGGCATGAAATAATTTATAGAATTATAAATTTGGAAGCAAACATGCATGTATGTAGCTATGAACAACATTGATGGTGATGATGATACAGTTGGTTTGTTGGTAGTATCAGTCAACTGCTACTGGAAAGTGATACTAGCTACCATCTTCCCAACTCCATCTCTACCCTTTTTATATTTAGTAATCATTACATTTAGCTTTTCATGCTTCAACCATAAATTACAAAATAAGATATCTAATTTTCATAGTCTTTTTTTTTGTAAAAAAAATTAATTTATAATATTAGATATGTCTACGAATAGAGAGAATTTGAAGAATATATGAGTGAATTGATAGAAAATTTATATTCTAATCCATATATTTGTGATATTGTATTTCTGATTAAAAAAAATCGAAGAATGTATATATTGTAAAGTATGTATATGTTTGCAACTAACTAGAATAAATAACTGCATCTAATCCTAATTAGACCAAAATCAAAGACAGAATAACCAAATACCATATTTTATATCCTTTGTATGCTGGATCAATATATATTTAAAACATATTTAACAATTATAAATATAACATATTGAGTAAAATATATTCTCTTTATATTTGAGAGTAATCAACATATCATTCTTATAAGTTATTTATATATAAATAAGTGTATTTGGTCATGTATTCATTTTTTTTTAGCTCTTCATCCATTGAGTAATAGCAAATCACAAATGGAGTTGAAATGTGAAATGAAGATAAGGATAGTCAACAACCCAAACCTCGATTTGCATTTAGAGATATATCATGATGAGAGTGATGTATGTGACATGCATGTCCCATATCATGTATGAGATGGTGGATATATTGAAGATGAGAGAGAAGGGAGCATTTAAAGGCAATGTCATGATTGCTAAAGTACGTCATCATTGTCATGCAATCTCTTTTATTTGACTTGTATGAATGTTGTTTTCGTTTATTACGACAAATAAGTAAGCAAACGACCTATTCAGATTAGTCTAGTAATTAAGAGGGTTATTGATATTAATGATAGGGATCGAATTTTAATAATGATAATAATGTTATTATTTATAGTTATTTGATTTGGGTCAACCTATGTGTGTTATAATGTATTATCTGGTTTGATCTGTTATTAATTAAATAATATACTAAATAGTACATGAGTAATTTTTATTCTGTAACGGTATTGTAAAGTTTATAATTTTATTATCTTACTTTATACGATCAATAGTTCAATTATGTATTTTTATGCACGTAATTTTCAACAAAAAAATAATATGTAAGCAAACAATAAAAATTTATGATTTCGTTTCCTTTATCGGTCCTAACATTTATGGGCTCGTCGGTATAGAATTGATCATATATAACATATCAATACCAAGACACAAAATATATATTAATCATTAAGTGTATGATAATGATATTAGGGCAAGGCTAACGGGCTTGTCCCGAGTGGTACTAGGGTTTCGGCATCGCGTGTAGAATCGCTTGCACCGTTGCTGGCTCGATATCGCTCTTCTGCGAGAAAGTGATGTCGAGCAAAGATACGCACACGGAGAAGGCGATACGCATCCAAGGATCTCTCTCTCTTCCACCCACTTCGCTTTGAGATTCACTCAACTTTCTCTCCCTCTCGTCACTCTCTTTTCTTCTCGCATGTTGGTACTAAGTTATTGACCTTGTTTTTTTCTGACACCGACGTTTAAACTACGCATTGATTCCATCGTATTGGACGTGATAATGTTGACATCTATATAAAATTAGTCTTGCCCTTATAAACTTTGAAGTTGATACAGAACAATAATACATAATAAAAATGAACATAACTTGTATAAATATGTTCACATAACTTGAAGAAGCTATATGTTTATATATTTTTTATTGTGTGTATCTGAGATATGGATTGAAATTTCCTTAAGAAACAAGGTGTCATGATCAATTGTTGGTAGGAGTATATTCACTGCCCAAAACACACAAGACAATAAATAGGGAAATAAAAATAAGCAGAAGGGCTAATATAGTAATTAATATTGACACGACCTAGACACACTCACCTCTGAGTCCGAGACCACACCATTGATGACTCAACAGAAACACACCCCTTTTGTCTCTCATACACATTCAATTATCATACAATTTTTTGTTTTCAGGAACAGTCAAATTTTTTATTTCACCTTTTTAATAACAAAATGATTATATTTAGTTGGACTATTTAAATGAGGACAACACGTCTTTTTTTTTCTTTTTTTTTTTACAAGAAAATACGATTCAGTTTTAAAACGTATCACTCATAAGTAATTTGGTTTAAAAAAATGACACTTA
Organism: Erodium texanum; assembly: GCA_036897725.1. NCBI lineage: Eukaryota > Viridiplantae > Streptophyta > Magnoliopsida > Geraniales > Geraniaceae > Erodium > Erodium texanum. Next base: position 9,244 of record JAYMSW010004071.1, read on the forward strand.
TTATTACAACAAGTATAATGGTACTCAAAGAGAAATAATTTTATTGACTATTAGGGTATAAGATAATAATAATAATTATTATTATTATTTATCATTATTTAGTGTGAGTTAGCATATTTGTGTACTTATGTATCGTTTAGTTTGATATGGTCGTTGAGCTGTATATATGAGTTATTTTTGTTCTATATCAATTGTATGTCAGATAAATTAATTTTGGTTGTTGAACAATACGTAACTATTCAATGTTAATTACGTAAATTATATTTTTCATTAAAAATTAAATCTATAAATGATTCAATATATATTCAACTTAATATAGGATATATATTCAAAAATAATAAAAATATCATAACCATTAAAATCAAAATTGGGTAGAATATATAAATGTTTGCCAATTACCACTATTCTTGATGTGGTCAAACTTATTAGCATGTACAGAAATACATAATATGAAGTAGTCCTAGTTGATTGGCTACAAGTAGGTAGGTATAGTAGTTTTCTTCGAATGGCTAGAGCCTAAAAGACCAATTAAATAGCATAATAAGTAGTTAAAGAGTATATGTGACAATTATGGCGTCCACACATTGGTTATTAATAGCCTGTCAACCTTTATAATTAAATGAGTCAATGAGGGCTATAATTGCCTGCATTCAATTCTACAAATTGCATTTATTCACAAGATCTTCAGGTTCCCAGTCCCCAAATCTCTACACGGACACTTGTAAAACCTCCTTTGCATTTTAATTAGCTATCATTTTCAAAATTCAAAATCCAAATAGACTCAATAGTTATCAACACAAACCCACATGGGATATTGACAAAAATGAAGCTTCCACTTATTTAAATCAATGTATATTAAACTTATTATAATTGTTATTAATTATATGTGTAATTTGCTTTTGTTTTTTCGGTTTTTCTTCGACTATTGTTTTTCAGTTGTTTTATTAGTTGATAAGTTGTTAGCGTTGATTGGGTTTATGACAGCGTTGGTCGGATTGGTGTCAGATTTTTTTCTGTTTAGATGCGCATACAAACCGGCTAGGTCCTTTCATTTAAGTCTAAACTGTAAGCGGTACGCGAGCTATACTCTGTGAGGCACTGACTGCATGAATCCTATTTCCATCAAATCTAAGTTATGAAGGCTTTTGCCTTAAACGTTCAACAAATAGTATGCATAATTTCCGATTGATATATAAAATTGACGATAACTTTTATATAAAAAAAATAAAGTATACAGCCGGAGTGTGAAGTGATACACAAATTATATTTATCCAATAATTAATTATAGAAATTAAGTTATACGAAACCAATGACCGAACGACCCTACTAATATATAAAGCACAAGGTTAAGAAGAAAAAGACTTATTTCATGGGACTAAACACACATTTAATTTGTATCTTCTTATTGTTCAATTTAATTTAGGAGAACAATAGTCAAAGCAAGAAACTTTGAACTGTTTTGGGCTATGGCTGGACTTTATGTGTTTAGAAGTCCGAGTCCTAGAAACCCATATTTAAAAATACATTTTCAAAAATAAATTGTAGAATATAAAGTTTGCAAAGAAGTAATGTCTCTAATTATATAAGCTAAGCTATGGAGTTGGATAAAATAATCATGACGACGCATTAAACAAGAAACGCAAAAACAGTCTGTCCTTCCCAAAAATAAGCAAAATTTTATTTATTATTATAGAATAAAATCCTAGATTCTCTAGGTTTGAAATTATCACCATAAAATTGCCAAAAAGAATAAGAAGAATTATACCTATAATCTCAAGTGAAGTTAAATTGCCCCCAATGTTTACTATTTTCATATAATTAGTGTAACATAGTCTCATGATTTATAACAATTTATATATAAGATCATGATATGATCATCATTGTCATATCTCATTTTCATACAAAATTATAAGAAAAATCACACGATGAAGGCAAATTGAGTAGAAAAAACAATTAAGAACAACAATGCAATAATCATAACAGGATAGTAATAATTAATTAATAACCAAAAATTTACCTATGATATGGGTTTTAATTTAATTGCATGCAAAGGGAGGAGAGAAATTAATTAGAAACCCTAATTTAAGGATCAATGCTCCTGCGGTCGTCCCCGGCTGCGGCTCGGGGCTGCTGGAACTGGCTGAGCTGGCC
>JAYMSW010004072.1:0-11392 GCA_036897725.1 Erodium texanum
GGATGAAAACCTCAACAGAAGCTGCTGCCCTATCTTGAAAGAGGAGGATGTTGATGATTCTCCCTCTTTCAATGTCCTCAAATGGTGGGTTGTGAATGCCCAAAGGTTCCCTATACTTTCTAAATTGGCTAGAGACATATTATCCATTCCAATCTCTATTGTGTCTAGTGAGTCTGCTTTCAGTGGAGGCAGTAGGGTACTTACTGATTTCAGAAGTACCTTGAGCACTATGATTGTATAGGCTCTTGTTTGTTGTCAAGATTGGTTTAAGAGCATTCCAACAATTCTCAGTACTACAATGTTGGAGGATGAGATGGACAAGTTACAAATTGAAGAGAATGGTTAGTAACTTAGTATTTAGTGACTCAATGAATTATGTTTTTATAAGTCTTTAGTGAATTAGTTAATATGTACTTACTTTATTTACCATGTTTTTGTGCAGGTATTCATGACTCTTGCAAGCTGATTATCAAGGTTTTTTTGGTGCCCCAATTATGATGTGATACAATGGAAGAAAACTTAAAGACTATTGAGCAGGGATAATGAAGCTGATCATCAAGGTTTTTTTTTTGTATTTTTGTTAAGTATTACTTGAACATTCTGTAATTTTTTGTAAGTTCAAGTGTTGTAATTTTTTGTAAGTACAAGTTATATCTTGTAAATTGTGGTAGCCTATTTGTAATAGGTATTATCATGTTATATAATGAAAAAGATGTATTAGTTCTAAGAATACAAGGTTTTTATTAAATGAAGAAACAGGTAAGTTGATTGGACATTGGCTCAAATATTGGCCCAGTACCGGTGTCGACGTCGGTGACAGGTCCCGTCCGGTGACCATATATGTCGCTGGTGCCGGTGGACCGACCGACGATCACTCCTAGCATCACCTATGTTTTTGAACGTCACATAGGTTAAGGATGGGACCGGTAAGGGAACGTCATATTGGTTATGGTAGAATTATTACATACAAAACTCTCAAATAATAATTACTCATTAATAAACTAAATTTATATTCCAAATCTGGGAACAGATGATTCAAATCAACATAGATTAAAAGGGAGAACAATGAAAGTAAAACATATATGAAAAATCAGCAATGAAAAGGCACATGGAATCCAAATCAGCTCATGAAGAATTCAACTACATGTCTTGCATTGAAGCATAACCAAACAGAATAGAAACAAAATATCAAAATTGTCATGTGATTTAAACTCGTCCAAGAGCTAAATAGTAAAGCAGACATAAACATAAGCCCTGTGCGATGCAATTAAAACAGAGAAGTTCCCTTCCCCTTCTTGTCTCCACCAATCTCAAAATGCTTGCACCTCTGCAAAAACAACCCACAAATAGCTTGCATCAGAACACACAACACAAGGTGTATCCAAAAAAAAGACATACAACAACAGGTGAGTAGAAATCCAAAAAAAAAAACTTGATTGCAAATTATGTGACCTTGATCGGGTGCTGGGACACATGCTTGCAGCTTTGGCATTGCAGCCTCAGAACAATCTTCTTGGTGGTCTTGGCCTGTTCGGAGAAAAACCAAGGAGGGGAAAGAGCATTTAGATCAGGTTGCAATGAAACAAACATGAATCTGGAAATGTTTTAATGTCTAAACTCATGAGTGGAGAGTGTTTACCTTCTTGTGGAAGACGGGTTTGGTCTGACCACCATAACCAGACTGCTTGCGATCGTAACGTCTCTTTCCCTGAGCAGCAAGACTATCCTTCCCTTTCTTGTACTGAGTAACCTTGTGCAGAGTGTGCTTCTTGCACTCCTTGTTCTTGCAGTAGGTCTTCTTTGTTTTTGGAACGTTCACCTACCCAGTTACCAAATAGCATTGCAATTAGTAACAACAATCGGACATCAAGCATAAATATAGAAGCCTAAACAATCATTCCAACTGAAATATTAGTATACAAGCGAATACATTTCTATGACATTCTACATCTTGTGACACCTTTGAGATACCAAATAGCCAACCCCATAAAAATTATCAAGTGGGAAAGCCAATAGCTTTGAGTAACTAGAGCTGCTAATCACTTAAAAAATCAAAACCCACATCATATTTGAACTTGCATGCTTCCATTGCTCAAAACCATCTATATACACACAGTTTCAATAATTGAAAATGGAATAGCTAACTCCACAACAGCTCTAAGGTGAAAACCCATAACAGACTGGAACTAAACTACATCATCAACATCTAAATGAGCTACTAAATCTGTCACTCACTTCAGAAATCAAAACACGGTTAAAATGTATTTTAACATTACTTCGAATGATCTTAATAATACAATACTAAATCTAAGTTGGGGGATGAACAGGAAAATATAGAGAAACCACAAAACTAATCTCGAGAACATTATTCACAGAAAATCAATCTCAGATATCTGAAATAAAACAACAATTCTAGTATTTTGTAATTTGAGCAGACATCAGGGCAGAACAACACGCATATACACAAGAACAGAATAGAAAAAACTCGGAATGACACAAATGAACGACCATGACAAATCCCTTACCATTTTCGCTGAGGCCCGAGGAAACAAAGAACCCTAGAATCTGATGGACGAAGAAGAAAAAGAAGCCTATTCTTGGCGGCTCGAGAACACACGCTTTTATATCGATGATGATGCTAGGGCTTCATTTTCGCTGTTGTCACAATTGGGCCTCTGCGTCTCCTGAATTTGGAACTGCATATTACGAAGCCCAGTTTCAGACATCGGGCTTATTGAAAGCCCAAAACATTCCAGCCCATATAGATATCTTCAGGTGCATGAAGGTAAACTCTCCACGTGGAACCATATCTTCACTTTCTCATTGGGACAATTGTCTCTTTAGCATAGGGCCTTGTGATGATTACTTATGAGAAAACCCATCCATAAAACTCCACAAATTGATCAGCTTTTATGAAATGACTCAAACATTATGTGACAAAATTTATTTAATTAATCAATACAATATAAAGAATAATCCCTTAACAGTCCAAAAACAAACCGAAAAAATGGCATTCATTTATGAACATTTTAGGGTAAGACTCAAAAATTAGATGTCAAAACAAGTTATTTAATTACCAAATCATGTGATGGAAGTTATTTAAGAAAATGGTTTAATATACAATTATTTGATACGATATCCAAAACTTAAGTCACGGACGGCTGTATAAAAATTATCCTTCAAAATCATAAAATATTGTTGAACTTATGTTTTTGTCACGAACTCATTGGGACTCAACTCACTATATAAAGAGATTGACGAAAAGGGTCTCATATAACTAGCCTGCACTAAATGGCTTCCCACCTTGCTTTGTTTCTCTCTTGTGTTTTCATATTTGGTCTCACATTTCCAAATGGTGTAGTTTCTTCGTCTCCAAAAACGTCATGGATGCTTGATCCCAAGATCAAAGCCCTTCAAGAGGTTGATCGGGTAGTCACGCTCCCCAATCAACCTCCCGTAAAGTTTCGACAGTTCTCAGGATACGTGACCATTAACGAAACCGAGGAAAAAGCATTCTTCTATTGGTTTTTTGAAGCTGCCACAAAACCTTCGGAGAAACCTCTCCTTTTGTGGCTCAATGGAGGTTTTCTTCTAAACTCAATTTTCTACCTCGAGATTTTAATAGCTTAAACTACAAGTTGCTGTTACTGATTCATTCCGATTTTACTTCAACGTATGGGCCTAGTGACAAAGCCGATATATGTTTTTTTTTTTAACTTGTTATGGTTGACTTTTGTAGGCCCGGGATGTTCTTCCATTGGGTTCGGCGAGGCCCAAGAGTTAGGCCCGTTTTTAATCAAAGACGGATCAACACTAAAATTCAACAGATATAGCTGGAACAAAGGTGAGTTTTAAATTTAGGGGCAAGTACAAGTACGCACCTGTTTCTATCATTCATTTGCAATAATTTTTTACTACTGACTTTTTGTGTCAAAACTTTACTTAAAATAATTTTTTTTGTTGGAAAAAAGTCCTCTTCTCTATTAATTTGAATGAAAAATAGTTGATTTTTTTTTCAAAAATAGTCAAAATACACCTTTCAACCCTGAACCCAAACCCTCAAACTAAACATTAAAGAAGGCTGATGGCGGCGGAGGTAATGTGGCTGGCTGGCCGACAGCGGGCGGCGGTTGCCGATGGTTGAGGGTTTACGGTTTAGGGTTAGAGTCAAGGTTATGGTGAAATTATGATAGACTGTGAGGGACATTTTAGACATTTTATATAATTTTTTAACAGAGTTTAGTGTTTTGTAAAGGAATATGGGACTTTGAGGGGACTTTTTGCAACAAAAACGTCATTTTGGGTGAGATTTTAATATAAAAAATCAATCGCACGGAATTGTTGTAAAAGAAAAGTCGAAGTGGGTATGTATTTATACTTACACTTAAATTTAGTTTACTTCAAACATTTTAATCAATACATAATATGTTCTTGGATTTTTCAGCTGCAAATTTACTGTTCTTGGACGCACCAGCTGGGGTTGGTTTTTCCTATTCCAATACAACTCGTAACATTACTCACGGAGATAACATAACAGGTCAGTATCGTTCTTATTCTGAGTTATAAATAGTTCAAATACAAAACGAGTTTTGTATTTTAAAGCGATAGTTTAATACTAATACATCATTTATTCTACTAATTAATTATGTAGTCTTGAACAAGATTTCTTTAAAATTTCAGCTATAGAGTCACATACATTTCTTTTGAACTGGTTAAAGAGATTCCCACAATACAAATCCAGTGACTTCTACATGGCAGGAGAGAGCTATGCAGGTCAGTTGTAAATGGGTTTGTTTAATTTCTTTTATAAAATATATTAAAACATTACTATTATGTGAAAATTACACATCTTTGTTTTAATTTCTTTAAACTCATCAACCCACCACTTAATAGATATGTTATTTACAGGGCACTATGTACCACAGCTTGCTGAGGTTATTATTGAAGAGAACAAGAAATCACAAGCACAAAGTTTCATAAATCTCAAAGGTGTTATTGTAAGTATACATGTATTGTTCTTATAAATACATGCATGTCCCTTTAACATGAATAAATCATACATTGAAAGTGACCAGATCGGGTAAAAACGAAAGAAAATAATTATAAGTTTGATAATTAGCTGTGAAGTTTAATTCGATATAATTATTTTATTTAGGTCGGGAATGCGTTATTAGATTTAGAGACGGATCAGAACGGGATGATAGATTATGCATGGGGACATGCAGTGATCTCAGATAGTGTGTACAAATCGATAAAGCAAAGGTGTGATTTCAAGAATCAGAGTGCAAAATGCAATGAAGAGATGGCCACGTACTATGCAGTGTATGATATAATCGATATGTACAGCTTATACTCTCCGACTTGTCCATTGCCTAGACCTTTTGCTCTATCTTCTTCAGCCAATACGGTGCCGTATCAAGGGTACGATCCGTGCTCGATGAATCACGCAACTACGTACTTTAACAGACCAGACGTTCAAAGAGCATTGCATGCCAACGTCACCAACATACCTTATTCATGGATCCTCTGCAGGTTATTTTTTTTCTATATCCAATTGTTTATTATTTATGTTATTCATAAAATAATTAGAATATTTATTATTATTTATTTGTATTGCAGCGCTGAGGTGAACAATGCGTGGAGTGACGTTGCTTTCTCTGTTCTTCCTGTGATTCAAAAGCTAATCAATACTGGTATTCGAGTTTGGGTCTTCAGGTAACTAATAATAATTAACAAAATCTTTCTAAAACACATTTAGTGTTTTACATTACTTTGATTTATTTGGAATTAGTCCTTAATCTATTTAGTTGCTCCAATTTAGTTCTAGAAGTTTATCATATTTCAATACTTTGAACAACAAGTTATTCTCTTTTTTTTTTTTTTTTTGAAATAACCGAGTTTTTTTTTCCATTTTTTTACATTAGACGTTAACCTATTTAGTTGTTCCACTACACAAGAATGTTTTTACAGTACTTTGAATGATTTCGTAAATGTATTTTTTATTTTAAATTATGTCGCATTTCAAATTATTCGTTGAGCTACCCTCATTTAGTTTCTTCACCTTCTTGTCACAAGTCAACGTCATGTATATGCATGTAGATACCCCAAACTAAATCAAAACAATTTTGATAATTTATATACATAATAAAATTCAATGACTAAAATAAATTATCTAATACGAAAATGCTTGAAATTAAAGCCCTATGCTTCAATCGTCTAATTTCCTTACAATCATTACAAACATTTTTTCAAGAGTTGTTAGATGAAACATTGCAAATTAATTTGTATATGATATTTTGTTGTTGATGAACATATACATAGTGGAGACACTGATGGAAGAATTCCAGTTACATCCACAAGATACTCACTCAATAAACTTGGATTGAACATCACTCAAGATTGGACACCTTGGTACAACCACAGAGAGGTACTTTGTTTTAATTATTTAATAATAAATTAAATTATTTATTTTGAATACAATGACAATGCATAAATATATAATTTTAAGTTTGATTCTAATTATATAAATTTTACTGAAGTATACACGAGTCTACGTAGGTAAATTAAGTTGAAAAATATATATTCAACCTTTGTGTACGTGTACTTATATTAAATTCATCTGATCTTGAAATCTGGCTCGATATATGTAATACGTATTTATTCGATAAATGTGATAGGTCGGAGGGTGGACTATAAACTATGACGGGTTGACTTTCGTGACAGTGAGAGGAGCAGGACACCAAGTTCCCACATTTGCCCCTAAGCGCTCTCTTCAGCTCATCACTCACTTCCTGGCCAACACAAACCTTCCCTCTATAGCTTTCTGAGTTTACTTTAATCCTTGACACTTTCCATATTTGTAATGTTCCATAGAAACATTCCCAAATCCATATATATATGTAACTTGTAAGTTCACATTACAATAAGCAAACAGCTCAAAACGATCATGTCAACAAGATCTTCTCATTCTCCTAACTCTAGTTCTGCAGGTTTCTCAAGAACTGAAAAATCCGGGACCTCCCCGGGAAAGAAGTTCCTTTCCTGCATCTTTTCCCATTTCAATCATGTCCTCGAGAGTGTACGAGCCTGTTCTTGAAGTCTCGAGCACTGAGATCAAACACGATAATAAAAATCTGGTTAAGGAACAACGAGTTGGAATGAAAGTTACGAAAATTGGAAACGATTTATATTCTGTGTCACCTCGGGTTCCATCAGGGGATGCCACCAGTCCCCTGAATACGCAATTCCCGTCTTTGTCTCTGCTCGCGTAACCTGCAATGGGAGTGCGGCAAGATCCATCAAGGGTTTCGAGAAACGCCCTCTCGCATGTCACTGCTAATCTCGTTTCCTCGTGATTTAACGAGGCCAGATAGTTAGCCTGAGAGAAGAAAAAACACAGAGGAAATTAGGATGAAACTTCTCATCATTGTTTTGTTCATTTGTGTTATTTTATATGGATAATAGGGTAAATTGCGCATAACTATCTTTATGAATTGTCCACAAACACGTAACCACATGGTAAAATTTCCATAGACACATGACGACTACCTTTACAAATTATCATGTGTCATCATCGTACAAAATAGATAGAAACCATCGATTTTTCGTTTCTTTTTGTTACATGACTTACTTGTGGGTGTAAATTCTAAAATATCCAACAACTACTCACTTTCACAATTTGATTCCGCTATCAAAATCCTCAACACAATCACATTGAAATCAGGGGATTAAAATATGAGAACGAAGAGTTATGGGATATTATAAAATTTTAAACTCATGTGTAGGTTACATGATGGAAAAAAATTGATGGTTTCCGTCTATTTTGTACAATGGTGACTTGTGAAAATTCATAGGGGTAATCATTCGTCTATGGAGAAGTTACCATGCACAATATGGTTGAGGAAATTTGCTGTGGAGTTATGTGTTTGTGGACATTTTATGAAGGTAGTTATGTGCAACAATATAAGCAAGCACTTTCTCAAACAAAGATATGGGAGGAAGAAAGATCCTTACAAGATAGGACTGAAACTTACCATCTTCTCGTCATTGCTTCGACATGCAATCCCAATTGCTCCTTGAGCAACAGCGGGAAGCATTTCATCGATTGAAAGAATTGAAGATACATTTTCTGTCATATCTAAGCGCTTAAGTCCAGCTAATGCCAACAGCGTTGCTTGAACCACTCCTTCACCGAGTTTTCTCAACCGAGTCTGAACATTACCACGAAAATTATCCTCCACCTGTTATATCATAATTATATTAGCAGCATATAATAGATGCTTCTCCCAAAAACTGCACAATGCTTAAATTACCGAGCACAATTATGGATACAAACCCATTAAAACATGAGGTAATTACAAAAAAAGTACTATGTACTGTTGACTTTTTACAGGTTGATGTTCTTATCTTCAAACTGCTGAGGGTTGTGCCCTATTGCACATTGTGACAATTTAACAATTTTTTCCTTGAAATCTTAAATTAGGAAAAAAAAATCCAGAATTTTCACATTTATAATCAAAATAGAAAAGTACAAATGCAATTAATCCCCAACAGAAAGTCGTACATAATTGATAATTTTGATTAATAGGTGATGAAAATTCTGTATATTCTTGTTTTCACTTTTTAATTCGAAATTCCAACGGAAAAATCGTCATTTTGGAATACATTGACACAAAGTGCAACAGAATACAAGTTCAGGATCACAACCTGCAACTGTGTGTGAAGATAAGAGCACCAACCTGCAAAAAAAAACCAATAATGCACAATACTTTTTTTTGTTGCAATTATCCCTTAAAACATTATTATTAACATCAGGAGAGAGGATTAAGATAGAAGAGAATAACCTTCAGCGACGGATATCTATGGAGTATTTGTGATTTTCTTCTGAGCGATGCAGTACCGATAACACTACCAGCAGGCAGATCCGCCAAAGAAGCCACACTTAACGAAATAAATGCATCACGGACATCCTCGCGTGGAAGGTTACAAGGTAGGATTGTTTTATCGGGTAAATAGGTTGGAACATCCTTCATAGAGTGGACGGCAATATCAATGTCACTATTCAAGAGAGCCTCATCAATTTCTTTAGTGAACAATCCCTTCCCACCTATGTCTGCAAGTGGTTGACTGAGAATCTTGTCACCTGTAGTCTTTATGATCACAATCTCGATTGCTCCTTCTTCAGCTAACTCGGGATGTGAAGCCATGAGCTTGGCACGTGTCTCGTAGGCCTGAGCAAGTGCTAGTGGACTATCCTACATAAACAAAATGTATTAAAAAGATAGGAATTATAATTGTCTGTAGCAAATACCCGAGTCCCGTTTCTTAAGAAGTAGAAATACCCAATTGACCAATCTTAGATAATTGACCTTTTAAATTCAATACGCATGCCAAGATACAAATATAAATAACCCGAATGTTTGGATAATCAAGCAAAAGCAAAGCTGCATTTACAAAGTCGAGCCATTTATAGTTAGGAAAGCTACCCACAAGTCAAAAATGCCCTTTCCCAACTGAGCATTCTCAGATAAGAGACCTAATTCAACAAGCATGTCTATATACAAACATAAACAACCTGAAAGTTTGCATCTTTAAGCAAAAGCAAAGCTATATTTCCAAAGTTGAAATATTTATAGTGAGGAAAACTATATGTAAGCCAGAAATGCCCTTTCCCATCTGACCAGTCTTAGATAAGAACCTTTATATTTCAAGGTACATATCATGATACATGAATATTTGTATGTTTGTGTTAAGCTACATTTACAAAGTTGGGCCATTTATACTATCTATGAGGTCGGGAAAACAAGTGAGTAGAACTGTTTTAGTTGGGGATGTTAATTATATGTAACGAATGTCCTTGACCCGTTTCTTCAGAACTACAAAATACAAATACCCAACTGACCATTATCAGATAAGAAACCTTTTAGTTCAATAAGTCCATTTAGAGACGAAGATAAATAAATACTTGTTTGGATAATTAAGCAAAAGCGAAGTGACAAAAGCCGTTTCCTCATTTCATCAGAATTGCAAATATCCAATTCACCAATTTGAAGATAAGAGACAGTGTAGTTCAATTAAACAATCTAGATACGAACATTAATATTTGCATGATTATCCAAAAACAATATACATTTCCACACTAAACCTATCTTATATCAAGAGCTTTAGGGAAACCATAACATTATAGACAGAACCCCAAACATCAGAAGCTAAAAAGAGATAAATTTAATCAATTCATGCAAGTTATCCAGACAAAGAGACATCATAATTCATAAAAACACAAACCCAGATGAGAAAATTGAAGCAAAAATCTAAATGAAAATTTTGAGGAAAAAAAAAAAAGAAGAGTACCTTCCTCTTGTGCCGATCTTCAGGAGAGAGACATTGGTCTTCTGGGTCTGCTGTTCAACAGCTACAGAGCATGTAATGACTCCATTACTATGTTTCCTCGGAAAATTTGGAGAAGCAGGAGCGAGGCGTAGCTTGGAGGAGCCCAGAACCGAGACCGACCGACCAGTACAGAAGCTCACTGCACACGAATGACGAGCCACGAGAGCCTGATTCGCATAGAGAGCAGACAAATGCTCCATTGCAGAGCTCAAAAGCTCGTCGTCTTCGAGAGAAACGGAGGATTTCGAGCAGCGGAGGCGGAGAGGATGAGGGAAGAAGAAGATGAGATGATTTGGCTTTGAAGATTGCCGGAAGACGAATTGGATTGGGTTTTGTCAGCGCGGCTGGTCCCACCTTTGTCTGCTTAATCCCCTTATTTATAGTTATGGTAGTTTTCTTTGTGTAATTACGAAAAGGCCCCTTACTTATCACAAACAAAAACACTACACTGGTTCATAAATTATTAAAAAATGGTAAATATCAAAACATCACTAATCCGACCTTGCATTTGCAAACCATGTATGTCTAATTTTGTGGTTTATCATGGTAGGTGATAAAAAATGAGCTATTATGACTTAAAACTCTATTTTTATGCATTTCTTTTTCCAATTATGAGATGTTTTTGGTAGTTGTATATATATATATACACATACCATAGATTTGAAAAGTTAACCTGTTATCAAAGTAATATTTTAAAATATATTTAATCCTATCACAAAAAAAAAAATCCAAGTACAAACTAAATATAACATTATCCTCAACCTCATAAAGAAATTTAAATTAATATAGTTAGTTGATATGGATCACTCTTAATATATAATATTGTCATTAAAATTAATAATACTTATAAAAAAATTAAATTAAATTAATAATAAACATTAACATTACTTTTTCGTTATTTTTTTGTGTTTTTTTTTATAGAAATTGTGTTTGTGTTAATATTAAGTAATCACTTGTGTGTGTGAACAACTAAATAATTCAATTAAAATCTTATTTATCGGCT
>JAYMSW010004073.1:0-11391 GCA_036897725.1 Erodium texanum
TCAGTATATGAATCATTAAAGAAAGCGAGTGTCAGATTCAACCAGAAAACACTATACACACTGTGCACTGACCCCAAACCCACACGGATCCCATAGTAGCAAATCCTTAAACCTTCCTTTTGATTTTCCATTGTTTCCTTCGATCTCTAACACAATGTCAGTAAATTTCTCCTTTTTCCTTGAAATGGTAAGCAACATCAGACCCAAAATCCGTAATAAAAAGCACTAATATCCAAATCCCAAATCTAAGACTATACCACTCCTAAGATGGAGCCAAGAAAAAAGAGAATATGCTGCAGAGATTTTGATTGTTTCTACAATTCAGCAAAGTATATTACACGAACTAGGCTTTGAGGCTTCTTTTTTGTTCCCTTTTCCCCTTTGGATCCATATTTACTCTTTTCGGACATAACATAAACCAAATAACAACATAAGATTGCCCTCATTGTAACATACTTCTCTGTTCTGCACCAGAGTGTGCATTGCTTCTTCATCAAGCATGCCACTTTGATTTCAGTTCAAAAGGCTCAGTGTGCTCAAGGTCTTGACAGCTCCAGGGAGCTTCGGAGGCGGGTTTTGATGGAACGGGAGCGAGTGAACGTACTTGCAGTTGGGGCAGGAAGGAGAGGATTTGGAGAGGATCACTAGGAGGTGGCAGTTCAGACAAGCCAAAGCCACCATGTTACTGCTTGTGGAATGGTTTTTGGAGTCTCCGAGGGAACTAGACTTGGTGCTAGCCTTCTCTGATTGGTTAGAGTAGGTCGAGATGTTGAGCTCAAGGTCTAGTTTCTGATCTTTGGGCCAATTCCAAGTCTTCCTAGCCGTTTTCCTGTTAAGATAGTACATCTTACCCGACTGCAACATTCGAGAGTACAAAAAAGGATTGAGAAACCAACACATCCAAGGTTAAAGATTGGAATCATAGTACAAAAAGACATCATAGTACCTGAAGATCAAGACATTGCTCCCAGTCCACGGGAAGTGGGTCCTTGAACTGAAGATCAACACTGGCATTATGATAGTGATGATGATCGAACGACTTGACAAGGTTGTGATCTGCATGAAACTTCCTCTTCCTACAAGGGTTGGTTTCGGATTCGGAGGACGAGCTGTTGGTGCTGTTTGGAGCCAAGGAAAGCTCGGGAAACTCCATCTCTTCAGAGAAAAAGAAAGAGACTAGAGTGACTCTTTGAGTTCTTGAAACTCTCTTCAAATACACAAACTTTATGTACTGTTGCCGCTGCAGCGCATCATCTTCTAGAAAAGGAGAGATGGGTGAGGGGAAAAAACCCAGAAGAGGAAAATTTGGGAAAAGGAAGAGTTTGTATAGGACATGAAAATTCTCCACTTGAGGATTGAAAGAGTGATGCAAGAGAGGAGGTGTGTGTCTACTTAAGAGGGTTCTTAAATTGCCTTCATCAAACCCATTAAAACAAGGGCAGGCCAAGCATTTAAGTTGGCAAGTAGAGATCACTTAAATGCCCCAAAATCCTACTCTCTTCCCATACATTTAATACCAAACCTACACATCTTCTCAATCCAACTCGACCGCTCAACTTAATACCAACTTTCATCAACATCTCCGAACAAATTACGTCTTCTTGTAGTAGTTCATGTTTCAGAACTATCGGATAATGCCACTCTCAAACTTACATTAGTTATATATATATCAAGTCGGCTGACTTTTGCTTTTCCTTTACATAAATCTTGTTGCTAATATACTGAAGAACGTTACTATACGTAAATCCAATAACTAATAATGTATTATACACCTTTCACAAACATTAACTGTAATTAGGGGAGGAGTCAAAAATTTAGTTCATGATATTCTTCTAACAATCATTGAATATATTAGAAATATCAAATACATCGTATGGTAAGTTGCGAATCGAGTTGTTGGGAAGTTTTGTAGAATTTTTTTAAGCTAAAAAAAAGTGTTCTAAAGTAAAAAGGGGTCAAGTATACAGCAGATCTTCAAATAACCATAACATTTTCATATGAACTCCGATTTAGGCCGTAAGATATCAAATCGAAGGTAACTGAAAACTCTACAATTTTATAATACTTTCTCGATTCAGGATATTCCCGGGAATACCCTATACCCCTCTTAATCCGTCCCTGACTGCAACCTACCTTTATATTCTGTCACAAACACCGTCAATTGTGGGGAGAAATGACCAAAATGCCCACGATAAATTTACGTATACTAACCCTTAGTTTTTGACAACAAAGGTCGTCTACGCTTTGTTGTTACAGAACTACAGATAATAAAGGGCCCATCTATGCAAAATCTTTAAGGGCATTTCGGTAATTTCACATCAAATTGACGGTGTTGTAACTGTTGCAATGTGAAACAAAGTTTCCTGTTAGTTTGTTTAATAACAAAAGGTCGTTTGCGGTTAGTATCAGTAAAGGGTGTATAGTACATGGATAGTTATTGGAGTTATCCCATATTATAACAGTAGGGCTTAAGTGCTTTATTTGACCTAACTTGGGAGCTGCCATGGTAGATGTGCTAGCTTGCATTTGGCCAACTGGTTAATGAAGACATGGGCGTAAAGACTGTCAAAGAAAGGTGAAGGTTAAGGAGACTTGAAGTACAAAAATGGACAGAGGAGGTGATAGTTGGTTAGGTCAGTCTTAGTAAATTAATTACATACTTTCCCATAACACGTCATTAAATGTATCCTTAGCTCATATGCCTAAACACAAATTAATGATGGAACCGCCTTCATCTCACAAATAACTCCCAGGCTTGGCTTTTGGTATGTGGTTGGAGGCATTGATTACAACTACGCTAACCCGAAATTTGGAATAAATGACTACGCATTTATGGACTCGCAAAAGAGGGTACAAACTAATGTGCCATCTTATTTTCCTTAGTTGGATGTGCAGTTTGGGCTGACACTTCTTCTGCTACCAATAAATTTCATCTCAATCTATAAACGTACGGTTCATGGATTAATACGCATGATTATGATCAACTTAATAAGCAACTCCCCGAGAAACGCTTGAATTTGGATCCGTGATACATGTTAAAGCCTTATTCAACCCGAAAGTACAAACTGATTGGTAGACGTCTCAATATGTTTATGGACGGATTAATTTCTTCACATGTTTATGGCTCCCCCTTACGTGTAGGGTTGAATTTCTACACGCGGGACATAGCAGGATTGGACAGATGTATATGGACCGAAAGGCCACAAAGTGGAGGTGATTGATGAGTCGTGAGTCAAACCAGGCTAACTCTGATTCCTTGTCTAAACCCTATCCAACCCAAAAGCTCAAGGTGATGAGTGGAGGTCTCAATATACTTATTGATTGGTTAATTTCTCTACATGTTTATGATGTAGGACAATTTTCAACACTCTCCCTTACATGTAGGCTTAGAGTTCTACAGTGGGGTATAATAGGACTAGACATCTGTATATCGATCAAAAAGTTACAAGATGGAGCTGACAGACGGGACGTGGGTCAAAATAGATTAGTCTTGATATCATGTCATAACCTATGATTTGTCTTGTTAGTATTGAAGTCTATACCGTCCCTTTCTCTCTAACCTTTCTCGAATCCTAGTACTCATTCCATATCCTAAGGTAAAACATCATAGAAAATTATCAGAAATCTTGCGCTAATTAGTTGATGAACACTATAGATTTCCAGAAGAAACAAAAGGGTTTTTGGATGGATCGGAATCGGGGTATGTGATCTCATGATCATAAATGAGTGGAGGGAGATATAGGAGGTGTTAAGTGTTTAGAGGAGCCAACAGCAACAATAAAGTGGCAGCAATTGATATCACTTGGGGGTGTTGGGGGCATGAATCCATTTAATGGTGATTTTTAATGTGTCTTACTGCTCTGTACCGACGCATTTCTTCATCTTCATCTCCAAGCATTCAAGAAAGAAGAAACCCAGTAAATGACATCTGATTTTGAGGCCTCTCTCTCTCTCTCTCTTCTGCGGCATAAATTTCATATACAAACATTAATCAGAAAACATGTACTATATTGTTTGTATCTTCTTGTAAATGTTAATGGCACTCTTCACCTAACACTATGCCATGCTATAATGCAGCTACGTATCTGCTATTAAATGCCTTTTTCCACTATGTTCGATTATGCACTATATATCTTTGTTTTCATCTCCAAACGATCTTACCGTTGGATATGAATTGGATTACAGTTGAACGATAAATATATACAACTATATATGCATAAAATTATAGTACGATTATTAACCAGTTTCACCTGTTCTTGTTTTTATGTTGAGTTGATCTTCTAGTATAAAATATGTCGTGGATTAGTTACGTAATTATGCAGAACGTAAATTGAATATGAGGTTGAAAGTGGTTGAGACTCGAAGAACCATAACTCATAGTAAATTGAAGAGAGATATGCAAGGGAAGCATTGAATATGTTTCTTAAATAAGTGAGCTTCCATCAACAGGTGACTGTAATTGCCATGAGGCTGCTTCCTCGTAAAGGGTTTGTAATAACTTTCCAATTTAGCCGTCAGGACCACCTTAAAATCAACCTCCTTTTTTTTATGAGTTGATTAATTGCTGAGGACTCGTCAGGAGTGAAGATTGTGGTGTGTACCCATGCTGTGCATGCCTATATATTATTCTTGTTTAACTAAGTTCTGTCCATGTGGATCTTTTAAGGTTCATCTTTCATAGTTATACTTTCTTGTTTATCTCTTTATTTAATTTATTTATATCAACTGAAAAGAAAACTTTGGTAAAAAAAAAAACCTAATTAGATAAGCAAGTGAATATTATTACTTCCTAGTTTTAATAAAAATAACACCTTGAAATGTCCAAAGAAAAATGTGTATCAACAGTTCTTAGTTTTAAGCTCAACTTAGTTCTTAACCTAATTTATATGCACAAAGATTTAAATTTACAAATCATTTGTATAGAAGTATGCTCCTTACCATATGATCTAATATGTATTGATAATGTATATACAACCTTAGAAACAACAATAAAAGTTATGTTATAAAAAACAATAAAAGTTTACTGACAAATTTTAAGATCATTGCATTTCTAATTTAGATCCATAGTTTTTTTTGTGTATAAGTATAGATGTGAGTCAATATTACTTAGGTAAGACTTTCTTAATTATTATTAAGATTTTTGTACCAATAATTTAATTGTGGGTTAGATTTATGTAAAAAAATGGTTCATCAATGTCATTTAACCCTTTTCGTTTGAGAGAGAGGGAGTATCAATATAAGTTGGAAGAGTGACCCAACAAGAATGTAAGAGAGAAGTCCAATAAGAATAGGAGAAATAAAAAATGTATGACAATACCGTTGTTAAAACTCAAACCCTGATTTTTAATACTAAAGTTCAAGTCCTTAACCAGTAACTTATCCATCTTTGGACCGTTAGCTTTACATTTGAATTCAAAAAAATATTCATACCACCCCAATCAAATGATGAGTAGTCTTGAATATAAAAATCTAAACTAAAAAATGACTTAACAAGCATCTCCTTTGCCAATGCAAACATGAGATACTGGAGAATTGAGAACTGGGTTATATGGAAAGTACCCATTTCCATTAGTCTGTGTGCTGCCATGGGCTGTTCTCCCAAATAAATTTCGCAACGACATAGATTTCAATTTCTTTTTGTAATAACTTCAAGAAAAGAAGAAAAACAAACCCTTCGCCAACTAATTATAGTCTTTTTGTCTGCTAAAAAATAGTTAATTACGAAATGTGTCTAACAATTTTCCTTTCTATCTTCTATCTCAAATGTTACCTTTCTTTCAAATCTATACTATATTTTTCATACTTCTTAAACTACCCCTCACTTTATAAGATGGATGTGAACAAAACACTACTCTCTCCTCTCATATTTTTATTCCTCTTAGTTCTCTCTCCATAGAAGTTTAGCCGGGAACTCGAAAAATCTATGTCCGATCATAGGAAATGGGTATGTTATTTGTTTGTACATCCTGCCTTTTCATGATGAACGTATGTTGCTTTCTTGCACCATTGTTAGTGATTTTTCTTCTTTCGTTCTTGCGTTCTAGATTAGGTTTTGATCCTCCTTGTATGTGATCTTGCTTCTCGTGCATTCCTTTTGTGTTCGTACATTTTGATGTGATCCGATGGAATTTGATGCATGCATTCTCTCTTTTGCATGCTATGTTCCGGTGATCCCTAAAAAGCCCGATAACTTTTTTGATACCGTCCCGCTCATTTCTGATGCCTACCTTTCCAAAAAAATTCGGACCATTCCATTTCCAACTCTTTCCAGTTTTCCAATGACATCCCATGTTGTGAATATGATGTATCTTCGCTTTGTTGTCATTGATACAAGTACTAGAAGGGTGTTTCTGTTCGGTACGCACAAAAGTGTTTGGGTCAAGGGTTCAAACAAATGGTCATTCGAGGGAGGTTATACCATTATGGTACAACCTAGGGAAGGGTCAACACTTCAACAATTTGAGGACATGATTTATGAAACCTTTGAGGTGGAAGTTCGTTGTATGATTTGAAGCAGGAGGTGTGGTACAAAGTTCCTACCACGTTACTAGCATCCATATGGGTTGTGAATGATGCCATACTCCGTGCATTCTTGAACACTACAAATCTAAAGGTTACCTATTTGTGTCACTATGTTGAAAAAGAATATTAGTACAAAAGCAAGTTGGGTTCCGAAAAAAGGAACCGAATGCGGATTACCATCCTACCCTAATACCTACAAGCTCAAACTATGCTCAGAAGAAGGAGGCGAATTTGGGTTACCGTCCAACCCCAATACCTACAAACTCAAGTTATGTTTGGATGAAGGAACCGAATGTGGACAACCGCCCTATCTTGATACATACAAACTCAAGTTGTGTTCCGAAGAAGGAACTGGATATGGACTACTCTCTGACCACGATACCAATAAACTCAAGTTGTGTTTCGAGGGAACCGGATGGGGACTATCGTCCTACTCTAACAACTATGAAGGACGATGCATGCAACAAGGTAGCAAATAATTATGTTCCAAAAAATAGGGTAGACTCTCCACCCTAATTTTGTGGACACATTTGAGAGTTCGTATATTGGGTTGGACAATTTAGAAGATCACATATTTCCCCCATATGTTCCAAATGAAGTTCTAGTGAACGAGAACAACATGCACCACAAAGAAGGTTCAGTGACGCGTGAGAGAGATGTGCAAGCATGACATCAAGTTAGTGGAGTGTATTGAATCTCAAATAGAAGATATTGTGAGTATCGATGAGACTCGTGAACCTCCATTATCCGCATGACTAGAAGGGCTATATGTTGGGAAAAAATTTCTCAACAAAGATGATCTTAAACGTAGAGTGGGCATGCATGCAATCACTTTACCTTATGAGTTCAAAGTTAAGGAGTCTAGTGCAAAAAATGTTTTATATTGTTTGCAAGAAAACTAACTATGCTTGGTGTCTAAGGGAGAAAAAATTGCAGAGGTCTACCATGTTTAGGACTGTTATGGATTTAGAGCTTCAAAATAAGGACCACCGATAAGTAGCACCTTGACTGATAAGCCACCTTTGAAGGAAAAGTTTGAAACTACACGACATGTTTACTTATACATGTTGAAGGTTCAAGAAGCCGCCACGATGACTGATTCATGTATATTTTTTTTCTCATGGAGCATGCATACGTGGATTCAGATGGTTTCACCCAGTGTTATGTGTTGATGGCACATTTTTGAAGACCAATTATGGTGGACAAATGTTATGTGTCATTTCTTTGGATGGTCCATCATGGTTGTACCATGTGGGATTTGCAGTGGTCGATAGTGAGAACCAATAGTCTTGGGCTTATTTCATGAAGAAGTTGAAGGAAGCCATAGGGAAGGTCCAAGACCTAGTGCTTGTATCCGAAAAACATGCTAGTATCATGTACACAGTGCATCTTATCTTCCCCGAAGCACGTCATGTCTCATGCTACCACCACATTAAGATGAACGTCATGGATAAGTTCGAGAATGATAACCGTGAAACGCTCAAGTGTGCGGTTGCATATGCTTTTAATGAAGCGTTCAACATGCTCAAATTTAAAGATGATTCAATAAAGTCTTACCTTGAAGAAATCGGTTTAGAATTTTAGGCACATGCAAACTTTCCAGGTAGTCGATAAAATGTCATGACAAGTAATTATGCAGAGAGCTTCAACATCAAATTGAGGGAGGCACTAACATATCCAACGACTAAGTTTGTTGACTATATTAAGTTCACTCTCCAAAGTTGGTTTTGTGAGCGTAGAGAGGGTATAAATTCAACTTATGGCGAAGTTCCACAATGTTGGGGTATAACAACGTTGAGTACAAATCAAACAAGAAAAAAAAACTAGAGAAAATAAGCAGTCACACAATATTACAAGTATTTATGTGGTTTGAAAATTTGCCTACGCTCACACCATAGTATTCTAGTTTTATTGATCTCACAAATAGTGAATTATTGGGGTTGACAAATACATAGTATTTAGGGTTAATTACGTAAACATGTGTTAACGTTTTCACATGACCTACTAGCCTTCTAACTTACTTACCTTTTCAAAAATTTACAACATTAGAAAATCTGTTAATTTACTAGTCATTTTTATAAAATGATGAAAATACCATCAGATTTAAAACCTAAACCCTAAAAGTCAACTCTAAACTCGAAAGTAATCCCTAAACCCTAAAAAAATAATCTATTTTTTGAGTTTTTCTTAAAAAGATTTAAAAATATGAATTGTTTTTAGAAAAATTATTTGAAAACAAAAAAAACATATATGAGTAAAATAAATTAATAATTGATTAATCATATTTGAATAATTGCAAATCATATTTAGTTTTTATAAACTAAGTTAATTAAAAAAACAAAAATATGAGTAGATCAGTCTTCTTCCTACTCGCTTTGTTCGCCAACCTCGATGGTGAAGGCCGACGTCGTTGGTGAGAGAAGTCGTCACATCTATTTGGTTCTCTGGTCGCTGATGTTTTATGTCTTGATGGCTTGCCGAACCAGAGACATTATCTGATGCTTTTCCAGTCAGCGACGAGGAAAGAGAAGGGAAAAGAAGCCAGATCCACTAGACTCGACAGTTTGGTGAACACTGTCCGCCTATTTCTTCCCTAACGCTTTCAAGAAATTCTTCAACCAAATCATATCCTTTCCAACTTATGAAATAGCCGCATACTCTATTTTGATGATTGAAAAAGCAACATCTTCTATAGTCGAAATATCCAACTAACTGTTGTGACACATAAGGTAAAGATGTATCTTGTAGTACTCTTCCTTATATCCAACCATCCATCTAAGTCTGCAGTAGAAAACCCTTTTAAGATCACACCCTTCTTCTTGAAATGTAATGCAACCTTTAAAGTTCCTTTCATTTAGCAAAACAACAACTTGACTGCTTCCCAATGCTCTTTATCAAGATTAGACATAAATTTTCTAACAACTCTCACTACATGCGTGATGTATGACCTTGTGCAAAACATAACATCATCAAACTATCAATTGCCTATGCATATGAGACCTTACCCATTTCGTCCTTGTCCACCTTAGATTAGTTCTCTCGAGTGAGTTTGAAGTGACTTCCCAATAGTGTACTTCTTACCTTAGCAACTTGAGGACTAAAATTATTCAAAATATTCCTATTATACTTTTCTTTAGGGAAAACTTAAACTTCTTTCAGATTGGTCCCTACTAGGGATGGCAAAATAACTCAACCCCGATAAGGACTTGACTTGACCAAGGGTGGGGTTTGGAGAGAAACTTTAGGTTATTCTTTGGGTTAGGGTTGGGGTCAGGATAATCACGCCTCACCCCGCCCTGAACCCGATTTCTATAAATAAATAAATAATTAGTATATTATTATATTATATCCACGTGTGCAACTATGTTGTTTTAGCAAACCTTTGTTATTCTTTTTATTGCCATAACTCTTATTTCCTCTTCTTCTTTTTATTTGCTTGATTTATCTCACTGATCTTGATTGCGAAATTAGATTTTAACAAAATTGTGCCCTAGAGTTATGTTGGTCAATTTATATTTTGAAGTTCATTAGTCGTCGTGTTTATGAAATTTTGATAGATTAAGTTTTGTATAATTGTGATGATCATACATCCATAATGTGTATTATATTATTTTAAAATATCAATATAAGTTTGTAAATGTGTTTATCATTTTAGCATGAGTTTTAAAATAATGTATAAAAAATGTCTAAATTGTAAGAGTATCAAATTTCGAACTTCAAAATCAAATTTAGGGTCGGAGAATGGGTAATGGGGATTCCCCGATCTCGATCGGGGGTGGGGCAAGGGTAGGGAACAACGCCCTGAAAGAAGTGGGGTCGGGGCGGGAATGGTGAGCCCCTATCAAGAATGGGGGTGGGGAACATAAACTCGCCCCGTTGTCATCCCTAATCCCTATTAATGCTCCTGCTGAGCATTTTCTTTGCTTGTTTTAAGTTCTTCATCACAAACTCTTTATACATGTATCTCTTCAACTTGTAGATTTCCACTATGTTGGATCTTACAATTAACACGTCAACAACATACTGTGATACTATAATATAGGATTCAAATAATGCAGATATTAGCCAACCAAACTGTTTCGTCATCCTTGAAATTAGGGACGTCAGCCAAACACTTAACCGGCAAACAGACCATCAGTCAAGAAGTGTCAGCCAAGAAACGTCATTCAAGCCTTTGGCCAACACGACATACAAAAACGTCGGCCTAGTTTGAAGCTTGATCGACGGAAAAGAAGAGTCAACCTAGAAGAAAGCTTGACCGACAGAATATTGAGTCGAGCAAGCTTCACTTCTTGACCGAAAAATATGTGACGTTTGACAATAAGTTGAGCTTGGTCGACGCTTTTGAGCCGTCGGTGAAGGGGTGAAGGTTTACTTTTTGTCGATGGTTTGTTTCGACGGTTAAGAAAAAAATTCTTGGCCAACGCCATAAATGCGTTGACCAAACTTAATTCTTGCCCGACCCATTCTTTCTGCCGCTTAAGAGTTCAGTCTTGGCCAAAGATTTTGTTTTGTCGGCCACGATGTACCTCTTGCCAAAATCTTGTTTCTATCGGCCAAGCATTGGGCAGATTCGGAATGAAAAATTTGTAATTCGTATACCCAAACGTGCATTTCCAGCATTCAAATGTCCATTCAGTCTATCACACAAGTTAAATCTACACAAGTTTCATGCATTTAAACAAAAATGTCCAAATCAACAATTAAAACATTAAACAAAATGTTCAAGTAAACAAACAATTAAAAGTATTTGAGTATTCAAACATTGAAATAAGGAAGAAAATCGAGTTTACTATAAGGACTGTGGAGGTGGAAGGTTCGTCTCGTCAGCTCCGGGTGCCCTCTGGCCGACCATCACCAACAACTTCT
>JAYMSW010004074.1:0-11391 GCA_036897725.1 Erodium texanum
TACTTCATCTGCAACCCCATCACCAGGCTATGGCTCTCTCTCCCGCCTCCGCCTCTGTGCCGGGAGAGAGCAAGGGCTCTCACCGGTAAGCTGGAAGGAACCATTCTAGTGGCCTTCACATATGAGGAAGAAGAAGATGGGCGGCTCAAAGTAAACTCCGGCTGCAAGTTCAGGGTGGTCTGCGTTCTTTCGTATGCGCAAAACCAGGACAAGACCACCACTGCGGAGGTCTTCTCCTCGGAGACGGGTGAATGGGCTACATGTTTGGTGCCACGCGAGCCTCCTCCCTGGCGGGAACGTTCCTATTTGGACGATGCTACAGCTTGCAATGACATTGTGTATTGGGCGGAGGATACTGTCTTTACTGCCTTCAATCCATGGGACGGATCGTCCCGTGTATTTCGGGCGCCCGATACCACTGGGTCAGTACATATAGCCAGGCAGTCCCGAGGATTTCTTCAGGTTATCATTTGCGTAGACGCGGTGATTACATCTTTTGAGGTTCACGTGCTCAAGAACGGGGAGTGGTTCCGGGAGCATGTAGTCCGTTTGAGGGAATTAGTTTCCAATTCCCGGTGGCTCGTGAAGTATGCTCGTAAGAGAGAATCCCACCGGACCGAGTGCATGGCCTTCCACCCACACAATGCTGACATAGTCTACTTTAGATGTGAGCGTTACTTGGTTCAGTGTAACATGGAGAGTGGATCATGGGAAAAGATAGGTGATGTTCACGGGTCAGAGGCTTGCGAGCATGAAATTGTTCCTTTGATGCTCCCATGGTGGCCAACACCGGTTCCTATACTCCCTCCTCCTATTAATATTACACCCATTGTCAAAATCTATACATGAATTAACAAGACCCAAGCATCCGAGAATGTAATTGCAAGTTATAGTTACATCATTTGAGATAGAGTAATACAAGTGATACTTTACCATCTTAATGGTCCCAAGAGAATGCCTTGATCTATCTAACTTCTTATGGATACACCATTTCAATTACGTGATTAACGAATTTTTATCTTGAATCTTTCTACATGTGTATAAGCTTTTATTATTTGGAATGTCAGGTTCAATTCTTTGTTCTATCAATTACACTACAAAAATTTAGATGTTTATTCATTTCTTATGATTCTAAATCAATATTTTCCTAGTTTCAAAAAAAAAAAAATCAATATTTTCCTTATTTTTTTAAGACTTCAAAAGCAACAAGTTGTCATCACATAGCTCTCTCTGTTTTAGACTCCTTCACATTAAGCCTCTCCCAACTCTCATACAAACAACATTTGCATAGAACCAATGAAAGCACGGATAATATCATGCCATGCGAACTCCAGTTTTTTTATATTATTCGACTAAATGGATAAAAAGAAAATTTGCTGACATGTAAGGGGTAAAGGTGTAAATAAGTAAGAAAACACCCCGAATAAATAAACTGCGCATCTTCGACGGACCGAGGAGAAGAGCGAAGCAGCACAGAGCCGAAATCATGATCTCTCAGTTCTTTGTGCTCTCTCAGCGAGGCGATAACATCGTCTTCCGCGACTGTAAGTTCTTCGTTGCTTTCTATATTTCCTCTTCGCAGATCTGCTCCGCCACATGCTTCTTCAATTCTGCATCTTATACAATTTTGTTTTTCCTTACCTCATCTGCTAGATCTTCATTACAGCAACTGAAATGTTCAATTAGTTCCAATCTATTCTCCGTAAAATCTGCGAAATCTTTGTCATGTTTCTGAAACCAAAGCAATTATATTTCTGAATTTCGGCAATGTGGAAACGTTAAATTCTTCATGTTGTAGCCGACCAATGTAGTAGTTTTTAGATGAACAAGGTTTGGTGTTTTGTTATCCAATGTTGATTTTATTTGTTCATTGAAATTGAAATTGATTGCAGATCGAGGTGAAGGTCAGAAAGGAACTGCGGAGATTTTTTTCAGAAAAGTCAAGTTTTGGAATGAAGACGAGCAAGAGGAAGCACCACCTGTCTTTGTAGGTATTATCTTACCAAATGGAAGTGTAGTTCTTTATGCATTAACTAGGTTTTTTAGTTTATACAGTTCTAGTACCTTAATTTGTTCTCAATCTTACTGTTAAATCCAGTAACTGTCATCTAGTATCTGGTTGTTCTCATTTTTGGATTTGAAGTCTACTTGGTCTTTGTATTTTTGTCTAGAAGATAGAATTAAGCCATGTCTATCCTTTCTGTGAGAGATCTCAATGTCAAAATGGAAAAAAAAAACTGTATTTTCATGGAATTGAAATCAGTATGTCAGTTTAATGGTGATTTGGTATGCTTGATCACTGGTTTGACTCTTCACTGCAAGTGTTAGTGTTTGTAGGGATTTGCAGATGTGTCTTCTTGCATTCCTACATAATCTTTCAATAGTGCTAGTGTGGATTTTTATGTACTGAGGTGTACTAATTTATTTCATTAATATGTGCATCGATAGAACGTGGATGGTGTGAATTACTTTCACGTGAAGGTTGTTGGGTTATTGTTTGTTGCTACCACAAGAGTCAATGTGTCACCTTCTCTTGTCATGGAGCTTTTACAAAGAATAGCTCGCGTCACCAAAGACTATCTTGGGGTTCTCAGCGAGGAGTCATTACGGAAGAATTTCGTGCTTGTATACGAGTTGCTTGATGAAGTCATAGTAAGTTTGTCCCCTGTACCACTTTCACGTTTTCCATATACAATATATTTCTATATCTTCATATCTAGGCCCGAGTTTTAAAGTGCCATGTTGCAGTTAAGTTATTTGTTGATTACCTCATCACCTTTAATTTAATGTGACCGTTGCGTTATTTTCTGAATATGTTTAAACCATTTGTTTTCAGCCTGAAATGTGTTTTTACTTCATACACATGTTCTTGTGTTTTCCTTTCCCTTTTTAGTTACAAACTCCGTTCACAGTTTTCTGACAATGGCATGTAAGGCCTTCAGAGTTTTCTGGGTGATAGTGTCGTGCATAAATCTTGCATAATTGTGTAGCTGAGATATGTCAATCTGAGTTTCTCGCAGAATCTAGTAGTTTTGAGAAGCGCTGGAGCCTATTTTCAAAATTTTGGTTGGTTTAGCTAAGCTGTTTTCAGTTCTAAGAAATGTATTGAAGTATGTGGGATTTTATTGCCATCTATTTACCTGGTCAGGATTTTGGTTATGTGCAAACAACATCCACTGAGCTGCTGAAGTCCTATATCTACAATGAACCAATTGTGGTTGATTCTGCACGACTGCCACCGCTTGGACCTGCTTCCCTTTTTATGGTATGATTTTATATGAACTTTATGCTCTAAGAATCGTTTTCTACACCCAAATTGCAAATAGACAGTTAATTTTGGTTTTTGATGCATACAGCAAGGGACTAAGAGAATGCCAGGAACAGCTGTTACAAAATCTGTTGTAGCAAATGAGCCTGGGGGTAGAAAGAGGGAGGAAATTTTTGTGGATATAATTGAGAAAATCAGCATCACATTCAGCTCTAGTGTAAGTAGTTGATCTTTAATTTGCCTCAATTCTGTAGACATTCGTCTTATTTGCTTAGTATGTGTTCAATTGGAATGAATGAATGAATTAAGGTCGTTAAAGTGGAAAATAAATGTTTGACTGCTGAAGTGAACAATTTAGTAGCAAGGACTGACCATTTTATGATTGCTACTTAGGTGTAAACACTAATAATATTATATCATTGATCTTCGAGTGTATTATTCTAACAAATCATCTGTTCTTATGGAATCAATTGTCTTGATGAATACAAAGCCTGTACATTGGACAGGGTTATGCATTCCATATATCTTTTATATGTAATTTTTTCATCCTTCGCAAAGAAAAAGTGTGCCTTTTCAGTCTAGACATGGGTGTAAACCTGAAATTATGTGATTGATCGATGTGCTTCTTAATTCTCACAATATTTTGCGCTCTTGACTATTTTTTCTACAGAAGGTGATAAATTTACAAAGCTTGCATTAGGTCATTTTGCATCATTTGTGCAGAACAAAGGCTGTAATGCTTTCGAGAAAATATTGTGTTAGAGTAATTGGGAACTAGCCCATTAAACTTTATGCGATATCATCCTATCCACATTTAATTATTCGTGTAACAGTTTGACCCTTGCGATTGATGAGTTCTTATATGAAGGATGACAAAATAATAGAGTTAACTGGTTCTGCCATCAGAATACAGGCACAATTGTTTCTCATAAAGTTATGTATACATATAAGAATTGCAACGTTCATACAACTTCCGCCCATATTTATTCGATGTCATTATTCGGCAGTTTATTATTTCTTTATGTTAACATGTTCAATATCATGTTCAACAGGGATACATACTTACCTCTGAGATTGATGGTACCATTCAAATGAAGAGCTATCTCTCTGGGAATCCAGAAATTCGCCTAGCTCTTAACGATGATCTAGGCATAGGAAGGGATGGGAGAGCAGTTTATGGTAATGTGTAACAATAGTATTGATGCAGTCACCTTCTATAATTCTCTAATTGACCTTGTAGGCGCTAAGTAGATACCAAATTGCTGATTCTAATTGCGGGATTAGGTTGTGAATTGATACAAAGGTTTTAAGATGTGAAAGCAATTGTTTGATGTAAATCTAACAAATTTTAAACCAAAATAAAAAATAAAAATCAGATACTGAGTATCAATATAATTTTGTCCACAGTGAAGTGTTGTCTTTGAAATTTTTTTTATGTAGGTTTGGTTTCCCTTTTATTTATTTTTCCTTGTCTGCACTTAGGTGGATAGTACGATACCTTTTTACCTGTTTATTGTGATCCAACTGTTACTTGCTTTTATAACAACTTTATACAGTATGATCTTTTTACCATCTCATAGAGTGCCCTTTTCTGTACCAGATTATAGAAGTTCAACTGGGCCGGGAGCAGTTATACTTGATGATTGTAATTTCCATGAATCTGTACGACTTGATAATTTTGATGCTGACAGAACTTTATGTCTGGTGAGTGAAAATAAGATAATGTGAGTTTGAAGCTATATATTGATTGGACTGGACTTCTACTTCCTCCCTTTCCCTTTCCTTTTCTGATATTTCCTGCTTGTATTTGTCAGATACCACCGGATGGTGAATTTCCTGTTATGAACTACCGAATGACCCAGGAATTTAAGCCTCCTTTTCGTATTAACGCTTTGGTTGAAGAAGCAGGACCCCTTAAGGTAAGATGCCTGCGGTCTTCCTCTAATTTGAATGCTTTGTTGGATACTAAATTATTAGTTAAATACTATTTGCAGTGCATTGTCCATGTAGCTTTTTCTGCTATCTGTGTTATTAGAGTTATAAGAAAATTTATTTTGCAAGAAAATTGTTCTTTTGAAGCAACAGTGGAAGTAAATATATGGTAAAAGGAATGTACTTTAATTGCAGTAGTAAGTCAGCATGAATAGTTACAGTTGTTTACTTTCTGCTTCTACTTATACATCGCTCTTACAACTTAGGCTGAAGTGATTCTTAAAATATATGCTGAGTTCCCCTCAAGCATTACTGCAAACACAGTTATGATACAGATGCCACTGCCAAAATACACCTCCAGGTATGCTTTGATATAGTTCATCATTTAATATAGTAAATGCGTATGATTTATATTGCGCATTTCACACATTGCCTAGATGGGATTAAACATAGATGAGACATGGGATAGATCTTTATGGTTTTTTTTAGAACTTTGCTTAAGAAAGATTGTCACGTAGGTTCTTCACAGATTTGTAATGCCCCTCTGGACCAGAAGATATAAACGGAGATAGTTTGATATACCTGGTATCAGTTATAACCTTGAAAAAAATTGCAAAGGGCATGACATGCAATATAAAAATGCTCAGGAACTGTCTAACTAATAAAGGGGATATTAAAGGGGGGCAGTGAGAAGTGACCATTTAGTTTTTCACAAAACAGGCTCTTTCGGAGTTTATGTGCTTATATGGTTATAAGCACGCAATATTTTTGCAATTAGATATAGAAACCTTAAATTTAAATTCTCTGAGCAAAATAGTCAACACAGTCAGATGATACCACTTAAGCAGAAATTGTACCTTGTATTCAAACTATACCCAAATTGATCACTAATCATATTCCCGTTGAATACAGAGCTACTTTTGAGTTTGATCAAGGAGCTATTGGACAAACAGCGGATTTCAAGGACGCACATAAGAGGCTTGAATGGGCTCTAAAGAAGGTAATAAATAATTTCGTACAAATGGTTTAATGAGTTTAGACTGTTGAATGCAATTTTAATTTAGTAGTTGGAGACTTTATCCATTTTAGTGCAGTGAGTTCTCTTCATTAGAAAAGAAAAGAGCCAAATTACTGATAAATCCAATGTTGACAACAGGTCACTGGTGGATCCGAGTGCACACTGCATGCAAAACTGACATTTTCACAGCAATCACATGGTATGATATCTTCAGTCACTCTATAAGTTCAATATCTCTCTCAAAGATATGCATCAACTTCAACTCTAGATTAGTTTCATCCAGTTATCTTGTCCGCATGTTCATGCAACCTTTGTTGCTCATTGCAGGAAATATAACAAAAGAATCTGGACCAGTTAGTATGAATTTCATAATACCGATGTATAATGCGTCAAAGCTTCAAGTAAGAGATTGTCTTAACCCCTACACTATTATTTTCCAAAAACCACATTTCTTCACAGTGATCTATGAAGTTTATGATAGAAAACCCGGTTATATTTTTATTGTTGAATTGCTATCAGTTTAAATAAGGATAGGAAACCTCTAAAATCTTGTTGGATTATGTAACATTTCCATCTAGTTCACTTATCATCATTGTGTCTGATAGTTGAGTTGAGGTCATTCTTAGATCGGAGACTGATGACTATTTAAAAGAAAAATTGGCTATTGCTATTTAGACTGGAAATCACTTTGGCTGTTTTGCTTTTGGGTACTTTCTACAGCTATGTGTTAGTGTTTAAATATACATTCAAACAGTATAGTTTGGGGTTTCTAACATGTCAGACTATTCTATTGCTTTGTTAGGAGTTCCACTGAAGATGCCAAATCGTTTCTATGGTTTTGTAATGCAGGTCAAATACTTGCAGATAGCAGCAACAAAGTCCAAGGCAGCTAATCCATATCGATGGGTGAGATATGTCACCCAGTCCAATTCTTATGTTGCTCGTATATGACTATCAAAATTTCTGGCACATTTTTCCCTCCCTTATCATGGTGTTGTTTATTAACTATATTATACATTCCTTTTTTTATAAAAAAAAAACTCATTAGATCTTTGTTATTTTGTCAAGCATAAGGGTAGATATCACTTTCTGATATAATTCATCTGATTATACTAATTTGTGGGTCAACAACTGATCCACCACTCCAGTGCCAGGTGATTTTATAGGTGAACTTGTGTTGACTTTGATTTTAGCTAAATTAAATATAAGCCAGATGCTAAACAAGCTGTTAGTTCATCTAACATGCAGATTTTCTGACCAGGCCTGCCCACCGGTCCTCTATATAAGCATTTGCATTTGCATGCAGAAACCATAAACATCATCGACCTATTACTATTAGTGTTACTTCTCTCTTGGAACTATCCATTGTAATTGCTTTGAGACATGGGTCACCAGCTGGGCTTCTCTGCTTATTTCCCTCTGTTCCTAGTTGCTTTGTCTCTTTTCAGTAGTTGTGACAACGTTATTGCTTCTCGCCACCTCCTAGACCTAACCCTCCCCGAGCTTCCCAAACCAGAATTACCTTCCATCCCCAAGGTTGAACTCCCTCCTCTTCCTCACATGCCAACCTTATCCAAGCCCGACTTGCCACCTAAGCCAGAACTTCCCCAGCTGCCCAAGCCTGAAGTGCCTAAACTACCGGAAGTTCCAAAACTGCCCGAAATGCCTCATCTTCCCGAGGTCCCGAAGCTTCCTGAAATCCCTCATGTGGCTGTGCCTGAGCTGCCAAAGGCCACATTGCCTACTATTCCTTCCCTTCCTAAGGATCCGAAACCCAATTCATTAGACAACAGTCCTTGAGGTGGTTAATCATATACGGGCCTTGGCTTATGCTACGCATACACCTTGCTATATGAAAATATGTTTGTGTGTGGATTGTACTTGTTTTATTTAAGTTACATAGGTTTGTCATAATTGTTAGGGCATTGTTGTCTATTGTGTAAGAGAATGTTCTATTCAAATTATACATCGATATATGTATTTACTTGTCATTGTTAATTCGATTCGAACCTTTGTTTTAAGCCTTGTGTCTGTTCTGAAATTCGGCGCAAAGGCAGTTTGCGGAGCCTTGTCCTTTAAACAGCCGAATTGTTGCACACAAAGAGCTGTATTCGTATCATTAGAGTGCGTGTTGGAGATTTTGACGACATGAGCGTGCTGTTTATAAACTCTTTAGGGTATACAGATACCTTTTTTATTCACAAAGGAGATTTTTTTACAATCCATAATTTAGCTTTAGAAATAATGTTAATTTGACTTTCAGGCACTCATCAGTTTTTCATCATGATCAGGATTTTTATAGATATGTCGCCTACCATTATAAGTATTGTCTCTTAGCATTAAGAATTCAAACCGTATTCTTCAGATATTCTCTAAATTTTATTATTTATATTTTAAATCTTGACTCAAATTGTTACTTTGCACTCTAACGTCCTGCTTATTTAATTCTGAAATCGTTTGTATAGTAAAATTCATAATAGAAGAAAACGATATAGAAAAAGATTTTTATTTTATTCAACGAAATTACATAGACGAACAAATTACGTAAACGAAATTACAAATAAGCAAATTCATCAGTTTCGTCGCTACATATGCTCTACAATACCGTCTCGAGAACCTCCATTGCAATGCTAAGTTATGTATTTGTGTCTCGCGATCTAACACGACATCGTAACCCGATGACGACCCAGGTCGAAAACGAACTCCTGGCCTAGTATCGTTGTACGTATTTCCTCCTCGTTCAACATCAGCTACACGAATTCATAGGTTCATTGTCCATCCTCAATCATCATGTTATGCCTAATTAAGCAAGCATACATGATACCCATGAGGTCGACCCTTTCCCACATCCGGCTTGCTCGGCTAATAATGTGGCATCGAGACTGGAGAATTCCGAACGTTCATTCAATATCCTTCTTTGTTGATTCTCACGCTTTAGTAAATATTTTGTATTTTTGTTGCATCAGTGCTCTAATGGTTTTTACAAATGCAGCACACAACGGGTAAATACCATCTACCAAATAATAATCATGGTAGTATTGTGTGCCGCTTATTGTGTACTACACCGGAGGTTGCTCGCCTCACAGAATGTCTTAAACAATGGTGACTTGAACAAAACATTAAGCTTGTTGTTGGACCCGGCCACACCAAATTAAGCATGTCATATCCACGTATCTTGAGATGTGACCACTATGAGCATCAGCGTCAAGGCGCGATGATCATCATGCAGAATATGTTGTCATTTCAAGCTACGGAACAATTTTTCTATTCCTAATGCATTCATCCTATGCTTCCTAACATGTCAGACCACTCCTGACACACGACCACTTGCAACAATCTATGCATATCATCTTTGTTCAATCGACGTAAATACTCCGTACTGAAAATCTCGATGATGCTTATACAAAATTTCTTTGCATACTGTAGCATGGTTGTTCCATTCGTTCAAACAATTTCGTTCATACCATCAATGGAGCTATCGTAAGCTAGCATCTGAATAGTTGAGGTGCATTTTTGGTAAAAAGAAAAGTCGAGCTTCATGTGTCTTGTAGCTACCTAAAGTATGGTTTCCGCTTCGCAAGTGTATGCATAATGCAAAGAAAAAATTTCATTCCCATCCCGAACCTACGCCTAAATGAACGGCCATCATACACTAGTGATTCCAAAAAGTAGTTGGCCATGAGATGCGCGCCTCCCGCTTCACGTCCTCTAGGAATGGAGATACATCGATGTTGTGCGCGCCTTCATGATTCACCTTTGCATTCATTTCCACCTCGTTTGTGAGGTCTTCCTTCATTTGATCAATCCCTGAATCCAATCAAGCATTTGTTTTTGTTTCGTCATTCATATTTCCATGTGTTGCCAAAGTTTGAGAAAGATTGTGGAGGAATGTAGAGATATGGCATAAGAGGTCTGAAATGTGGAAGATGAAAATGGTGAAGAGGTCTGCAGGTTATATGGCGGAAGAATAGAGTCGTTGGGAATGTCTCCAACAACTCTTTTTTGTCGATGACTGAGACACATGGCTCCTTTTCGTGGGCTCTTGGCTCTCACAAATCATTTCATCGTAAGCGCGACAATGTCGTGACTGAATCATCATTCGACTGAACTTGGTGTCAGAATCAAATTGATTAATTCAAGGTGAACTACATTTCAACCGGAAAAAAACGATGATCTTAGAGGCAATTTCGCCTTATGACATAAATGTGATAAGTTAGGGCATCCATGATGCAGCCCGCGATATGGGTTTGCCAATGACAGGGAGGATGACATGTCCAAGACCGGAGGCCGCTCTGATGAGTGTGAGCCTCCGATGACATGGATCGGAGGTCGGAGTTGGGCCTTTGATATCGGAGGCAAGCTTCTAGCTTTTGATACCTCTAATTAGAACATGTCTCATGTGGGACTATATTTGAAAAAAAATGACCATTGGTTTCAAAATTCACTTTTTAAATAAAAATAATCAATAGGGAAAAATTCATAAAATTAAAGTGAATTATGACCCATTTTCACAAAATCACTTTAAACTATCGACACGTTTACATGACTATGATGAACTTTTTTTAACGTTCAAAAACACTAACGATGTTAGTTTTAACAGAAAATCTTGATTTTTGGTCACGTGCATGACACATGACCATATATTTTTCAAAAAACCCAATACTAGTCTCGATCAACTTTGGTCAATTCTATCCCAATTAATATTTAATAAAAAATAAAAAGAAAAAAGGAAAAGGACACAAGAAAGAGAATCGGAGACCCGACGGTTGCAGGTGACTCTGGCATATTCTCCGGCCACATTGCCGAACACCCACTTCCCCGACGACAAGATCTGGTACCGCAGGGGAGAAACCTGAACCATTGTGTTTCAATTCCAGCCATGCGAACTGGTTCACCTTCACCGGTGAACTGGTTCGTCGTGCTCCTTTGAACGATTTTTGGTACCGGATTGCCAGATTTTGGTACCGGGTTGCCAGAGAGCTGTTGAACGATTTCGGTACCATGCTTCATTGTGAATCGAGATCTACAGCTTTGAAATCTACAGATATGTTTTGAGCCTCCATAGATCTGTTCCAAGTCTCCAGATCTGCAGATTCAAGGAGCGTTTTCTGTGTTTGTCGCCGAGAAGATGGTATTCGCCAAAAGTTGTCTACGTTTGAGCTCCGATATCTTG
>JAYMSW010004075.1:0-11390 GCA_036897725.1 Erodium texanum
GGCCATGGGAGGCCTGTCCCCCGGCGACCCTTGGGTGCACAGCAACGCCACCTGGATCATCATCTCCACCTCTTGGATGTTGTAGCTGTTGCCTAGGTTGCTATCCACAATCGCCTCCAGTCTCTTCTCCCTCTCCAGTTTCTTGACCTTCAAGCAACCCAGAAAGAGTAAAAAACAAAGTCAACCATCGCATTAACTAACTGTATGGACGTATCTTATATTACATGGTCCAGTAGTAAGACGTCGTCTTCATCTTCCAACCGTGAAAAGTCAATTGCCCGTTGACCTGTTACGAGCTCTAGAAGCATGATACCATAACCAAACACATCTGTTCGTTCTGACGACTTGCCGGTGGATAAGTACTCAGGCGCTATGTGGCCCATTGTCCCACGGACTTGGGTTGTCACATTAGTCTTTCTTACATCTACCAACTTGGCAAGCCCAAAGTCACCAACGACTGCTTCAAAATCTTCATCTAGCAAAATATTGGCGGCTTTCACGTCACGGTGAATAATCTTAGGATTGCAATGCTCATGGAGGTACTCAAGCCCGCGGGCAGCACCTAATGCCACCCGTTTTCTCATAGGCCAATCTAAAACGGGCTCGCTGGGCTTAATATCTGCACCCAATCTCAAAACTAGTCAAACATCTGTACAGTGTTAATAAGAGCTTAATCCAGTTTTATGGCTCCGAGAAGCTAATACCTCGGAGACGATAGGCCACACTCAGGTTTTGCATGAACGGATAGACCAAAAGGCGCTCTGTTGGCGTTGTGCAAAACCCGATCAGGCGCAGGAGATTTCTGTGAACAGCAACGCTAATCATTTCAACTTCGCGCTGGAAAGCTGCGTCGCCCCCTGGGCTTTCAAAATCTGTTAATCGCTTCACTGCAACTTTGGTGTTGTCACCGAGCACTCCTTTGTAAACCTTCCCAAAACCTCCCTGTCCAAGGACGTTTTTCTCATTGAAGTTGTCTGTGGCTAGCTGTAGTTCCCTCCATGAAAATCTTTTCAATTGACCAAATGCAATTCTTCTGTCAACTTCACCTGAACACATAAATTAAAAATGAAAGGCATAAAACAGTTGCTATATTGTATATGCATTTCATTTTGGATATGGGCATTCTGAGAATTTTAATAAAAAAAATTATCACAAACCTGGAACATCTACAAACTCATCACGCCTGTACCATTTGTTTCTACCCTTACATAGGAATAAAAGCACACCTCCCAATAGAAGAACTAAAATTCCTCCAACTATTCCAACTACAGTTCCAACCTTTGGGTTATGTGAATCACCTGTTGGGAGATGAAAACTTTGATATTTAGATGGACAAACCAAAGAGATAAGAGTCCAAAAACATGCTATATATATAATGACATGGTCAATCCAGTTACCTGCGCCACCACTAATAGATGCGCAAGAGTGGGTATAATTTATACCACAATCCAACTTATTGCCTGAAAAGCTGCAATAACCAACCCATATTAGAACAAGTTTGATGCATCATGCAAGTATAATTGTGCATGCTCACCAAAGCTTGGTTGTCCAACTGGTCAAGCACTTAAACTTGGGTTCAAGTGGCAGCAATTGTACCTCATTCCCTATTCATCTTCTATTCCCAACTCTCTTTATTCAGCCCTTATTGGGCCTTTCTCAAGATGGGGGTCAAGTGGTAAGATTTAGAGCTCCCTTCTATATAAGGGGATCTATTTCTTGCTTGATACATCAATCTGAAAAAGTTCTTTCAGAATCAAACAATGTTGTGCATCCTCGTCTATGTGTGTGGAGAGGGCAGAGAGAGAATGGTGTTTACTTGTATTGCTGAATTTGGAATAGTCGCTCAGGAATTCGGCCAGTAAGATTATTTGAATCGAGTTGGCTGCAAGGGATTTTCAGGGAGAAAGGATCATGTTAATACTTATATATTCTCATAATTATCTGGGGACTGTAGATAGGGTCGCTTACAGATTGTTCAAGCTTGTGAGATGGGAAAGCGACTCGGGGATAGTGCCAGTGAGATTGTTACGACTCAGAAGCCTGCTCAAGTGACGAAATTACCATATGCTTTTATAGACAAGTATTGAAAAAATAGAGAGATTAGTGAGGTAACCAATAGTATTAGAGGGTTACTTACAGGAATTGAAGCTTCTGAAGATTACCAAGAGAAGATGGAATTTCACCCACTAAATGATTACCTTCCAAATCCAAGTTGTTCAAGCTAGTTAAGTTCCCGAGTTCTTTTGGTATCTCACCGCTTATGTCATTTCCTCCCAAAGCACTGCATGAAATTGCAGTTAATATACATTAGGATCACGCAATAAATATGACTACTGTGACCAGTTATGTCATTTCTTATGTGCCCAGTTATAGTCTTTTTTATTATATGAGGGCAATAGTAGTCTATATATCAAAATGTAAACATAGCCATACATACAGTACTGAAAGATTCTTCAAGACACCAATTTTTGGAGACAAAGTTCCACTAAAATTCATGGATGATAATGACCTGCAAACAAATAGCATATATAATATAAGAGAAAATCAAGGAACAATATTCTGTATAATATTAATTATTTAACTAGAAGAAATATGTTTCAGCCAAGAGAAAAATGTGAAGAACTTCAAATAACAACTTACACAGAAGTGACAATATTGTTATCACACTGAACATTAGACCAAGTGCATGAGTTGACTTGATCTGGGTTCCAGTCGTTGAGCTGATCGGCCGTAGCATTTAGTGAAGTCCTTAGCGCATATAGTGCATCCCCTGAAACAGAAATTGAATTGTACTAAATATTAACCAGATAATCAAGCTAAACATATCATAAACACCATTAGATACTGATTTTATCATTACTACTCAAAAAGAACTCGTGAAAATGATGGTTGCTTAAACTTAATCAGATTACTTTTGACGGATGAATAGCTTTTTAATAAGTTTTACAATGATCCAGCCAAAAAAGAAGTATTTTTTTTTTTATCAATATGCTATGTGAAAGAAGGAATAGCAATGTCACTTTACATAATTACTTAAACATCATAATGGGGTTTGCAAAGTTAGAGAAATTATTCAGTAAATAGTGTCTAGAGATGGTGTTCTTCTATCCTTTGAATTTTCACCGAATAACATCAACAAGCCATTTCCTAAATAAAGATGGGATCTGCTATTAGATTTTGTAATACAAGAGAAATTGTTCTTTTTATAAGCAAAGGACCCAAGAGAAGTACTATCCTCATGACAGAAGGTTCAACCATTGTAAACTAGAAACATCAACAGTAGAGTCCATCAAATCCTATGATCTTAGATACATCAAATGGCAGATTAACTTGAAAAAGGCAAAAAAAAAAAAAAAACTTATATTAATCTTATGCAAATAGCAATGACAAAAACAGAGATACATAAACACTAGCTTTATATATCTCTTCTATATTGTCTCCAATTTCAAATAAGCGAATACAAGAAATGAGAACAATACTGAGCATAGGATGCATACAGGAGGATTATACCTTGTGAATCAGGCAACACAAATGAATGAAAGCAGAGAAATAGTAGTATCACAAAAAATATCTCCATCTTCAATGACACCAACTGCAGTGGTTAATGCTAGAAGAGGCATGATCCTGCAAGATCAAGCAAGTGGGTACATACCTGCTAAAAAGAAATATTTCATTACTCAGTAATAACTATTTGAAATATAATCAATAAACAAATAAAATCTAAAGAAGGCTAAACTGCACTAAGATGTTATTATCTACAACACTGCAGTCATAAGATAGGAACTACATCCACTGAACTTGATTTCACATGTTTTGATTAGTTAGCGTAATTCTAAAGGTTTGTTTTGGAGTTAACGAATTCTACATTTTGAATGGCAATTATGGAATTACGACTAATTTAAGACCCAATCGAGGTGCAGATTTTTCTAAGCTTGACTAGAGATGATTTTTGTGGTTAGGATAAAAGGTGTGGGGTTGTAAAGTGAAGAGACGGATAACCAAAAATAATAGCAAAAAGATTAAGATACTCACAGAAAAATTATCAAGGAACAAAAAAGCTCACAAGTCAATATTGGAACTATTAACAAATACTGAAAAGTTAGCAAATATCTAAAAACAGAGAAATCTTCCAACAAGAAGATAGATCCAATCTTCAGCTCCATACACACATGAATTTAGGGCAAGTAAATGATATCCTTTTATGACTTTTTATTTCCTCTCAGAATTCCCTCAAACTAGCAAACCATAAAATACCAGGAACTACAATAATTCATATCAACAAGGCAAACTAAAAACAGATCAGAGAAATTTATGGACACAAGTCTTCAGAAACCTCGATTCTGAAGAGAGAAATTTTGGATACACCCACAACATCCAAAAAGAAAAAGAAAAAAACTTGAAGTAACCCATCACTGTTCTAAAAAAATTTGAATCCACCCCAAACACCACTTCTGAAAGCAGATAAAAAAAAAGTGTATCCCAGAAAAGAAAGAACAATGAATTGAATCTTGCTTAAAGCTGACCTGAAATTGAATGCTCAAGTTGAGAGAAATGAATGTCATTGTAGTTCTTTCAGCTGGAAGGAGGCTCTAGTTTCACCAGGTCCTTCCATATCCAA
The DNA here is from genome assembly GCA_036897725.1 of Erodium texanum. Lineage (NCBI taxonomy): Eukaryota > Viridiplantae > Streptophyta > Magnoliopsida > Geraniales > Geraniaceae > Erodium > Erodium texanum. Next base: position 4,619 of record JAYMSW010004075.1, read on the forward strand.
AACTAACCATAAAGACCTGAACCAAGCAAAACCCAGTAACCAAACAGTACCTCAAGGGTAAATAAACAAGCATGGCAGAAGGAACCATAAGAGATTCGAAGAATAAAAAGTACCTTTTAGAGGAATCAATTCGGAGCAAGAATGCACATGAACAACCAAACAGAAGATCTGATTTAGGCACTTTAACGACTGAAAGTTAGGGCTGGCTTTTTGGTAGTGAACTCAGTTTGGCGAGTTACAGCAAAATCAAACAGTAAAGCTTCAGCCTTTTTGCTTCTTCTTCCACTTGTTTATTCTGTCTCTAGAAGAATATTGGGTCCAAGTATTGGATATGAAGCTTGAAAACAAGCTTTGATGGGTTGGCTTGCAAGACAGCAATTATTACCCACTCTTTCTCTCTCTAAAACCAGTGATTGTTGCAGATACAGAGGAGTGAGGGAGTGGTCTCTGTCTCTCTAGAGTCTAGACCTGGACCGTCCAAACCTTTTTTTTTGTTCTATGTTTCTACATCTTCTCATCCAAAATAGAAGCTTCTTTTTCTCTCGAAGTTCTTTTTTATCCACCTACTTTGTAAATGATTCAACTAGTTACTATAAGTAAGATTATGAGTTTATGCCTAAAAAAGATAAGAGTTATTAATTAGTATTACTACTATATAGGGTAGTTTTTTATTTTATAGAGTAATTTTGAGACCATTTTATAGAAATACTCTTGAATAATTAGTTAAGACAATGGTAAGAATTATAGTTATCTTCAAATTATTATAGATTGTGATTTTGAATAATGCTTTTGGATTGTCGATATATTTGATTGTGTCCCACACCTAATTTTTATGTTTTAAAATACAATTCTGTCCTTAAAACTAAAAAAAAAATCTTGAAGACTTGATTCAAATTAGATACTTGTTTTGATGAAAGTTATTTTTAACAAAATAAAAAACATTATTTTGAATGAGTTCTTAAATGTTTCTTTTATTTTAGGGTTAATTATACTTAAGTACTTTAATCTATATTCGGATTTCAGATGGATACCTTAATACTTGTTATTGTTTTGACGGGTACCTAAAGTATTAAAAAGTATCATTGTTAACATTTTCCATCCATATATGTTAAATTTAAAGCAAAATGATGAAATTACCCCGCATAAGTTTTCAGATTTTCAAACCTATACCATTCAAATGATGAAAATGTTTTTTTTTAGGGTTTAATTTCGAGGGCATTTTCGATATTTTTGAAAAATGAACAGTAAAGTAATAGATTTTAGAACAAAAGTTATAACGATAATACACTTAGAAAGTTTAGGTACCCGTCAAAACAATAATAAGTATTAAGATATACATCTGAAATTTGAGTATAGATTAAAGTATTTAAGTATAATTAACTCTTTATTCTAATATCTTCACTTGTACTAATGGTAAAAAAAAAGATTCAATGTCACATCATGAATATGACTGTAACATAACAATATGTAAAACTCATTTGACATAAAATCAATTTTATAATTCTCGTGAAGAATTTGTTTGTGAAATATTCTAAAAGTCAATACATGGAGCACAACAATAACTACACGGGAATGTAATTAAACATGGGATAGAAATTTTATGGAAAACTCTACCAACCAGTTTCAGATTGTATTTTCTAAATTAAAATGAAGTAAGAGATAGGTAAGCTTATGACAATCGTGCATAAAATTACTGTCACTTCCTTTGTGAACTATAAAGTATATTTGGTTGATGGTCAAACAAATTAAGTGATGGTGGTAATTAGGTCAAACTTGAGGCAATTGGTCAAGATTTTTAGTGGCTACAGAAAGGTCTCTCCAAAGCATGTGATGTGGGTGAGATTTGGTAGCAACTTGTGTTGACTCGTAGCCCCATCAATTGACCATACTCTCTTGCAAGTGGAAATTTTGTATGTTTAACTTAGCTCAGTGTTACACACCTGCTTTCCGCCGATATTAACTACTTGTATTGTAGAGCAATATCAAACCTTTCATCGAGTAGTTAAAATGAGTTCTGATTGAGTAGGTTTTGGAAACTACCGTCACTTGCGAAAGACTGTTGAAGGAGAAAATTAAATTTAGGAGAGAATTGAGAGAGACTGGATTAAGGCGTGTGGATATATATTTGGATTATTTTTTTTCAAAAATTCGGATCTTTCCTCATGTCAATAACCCATTAAACGAGACCTATTGGAGGCTTGTTTGATATCACGCTGGCTTCGCAAACAATATTCAATATCGGAAGTCATTGCCTTCATTCTTATGTTATTGTACATCTTACTTTTCAACTATTGTCGAGGCATAATAAGAATATGTTTTAAAAGACGAAGCACAAATAATTGGGAAAATCGGCATTCAAAATATCAATAATCTGCTACATTTACATAATCACAAAATAACATAACCTATTAGATTTGATGATTATCGTTTAAATTAATTTACCCCTCATCAATAATCTCTTATAACTCATCAACAAAAAAATAAATAAAACCATACTTTAAAATGTGAAGCCTTTTCTATGTCACCTCATAATTTGACCTTTATTATGCTATCTCATCCTCCATGTATACCTATCAAGTATCAAAATGAGATAGTTCATAAGTCTAACGGTGTACCGATGTCAACGCTATAATGTTAGATTTGGTGGGGTCAATGTGTGGTTTGGGTGAGGGAAGAAAACAAAGCCCATGGGTTGCCTCACTAGCACCGGTGCTAACAGTTTTTTTTAGTATCTTTTATTCAATAGGAAATAAAAAAAGTTACGAAAAAACAAAAAAAAAATACACACGATCAGGCGAGAGAATTTAACAGTTGCTTGTACCGACTAGGCCTCTATGCATATTGGGCCATCTGCGCCTCGGTGAAGTTCGACGTGTCTGTGTCTTCCAAAGCGGTTAACTTTTGACATCAGTCTTCTTGAGGGTAAGTTGATATGCAAGCAGTTCTTTGGATTGGGCTGCTTGCTGGGAAAGCAGTTATACGGATTTTGCTGCTTGCTAGGCAACAAGTTCTCAAAGCAGCCATTCCTTCAGCTCCGTGTGCTCTTTTCGTGTGGTCTCCACGAGCAACAGTTTTTCCATGTAATCGGTTTGGAGGAACCCCATATCATGCACAGTTTCATCGAAATCAGTCCCCAACCTGACATCAGTGCTCTTCCGCTTGCCCTTGTCCTTTTTGGACGCTTTTTGCCCACGGGGTCGTACATCAGGCGATGGGCCTGATGCTTGAGCTTCTGAGTCAATAGGGTTGTCGGAACTCGCACCATGCGAGTTTGAGTGTGAGCCATCTGTGCCCATCTTTGAACGCTTGTTGGAGGAAGAAGACACGGTTTGGTTACACCATTTTGGGTGTAACCTCACTTTCATCCAAACATGTTTCAACGTTAAGGGCTTACCATGACGCTTCACGTACTCCATCTCAGCCGCCTCCATTATCTGGTCGTCCAACATGCCTTTCTGGTGCAACCGCTCGTTCCGATGGTAGATGTCGTTGAAATCGGTAAGCTTGGGAGAAATCTTCGCCCAGTGGTGGAGTCAAAATTCTCGTAGGGAAGGTCGGAGATCTCGCCGGACTCGGGAAGGTCGGAGGACTCATCCAGCAAATCGCGATTTCGACCTTTTTTTATTCTTTATTTTTTTTACTCTTTATTAGTACTATGCAAGGGTAAATTTGGAATGTTGAAAAAAAATAACGAAATATTCTAACTTTTCTATCCAAATTCTAACGAATTTACTAACGTTGCAACCAAAACTATTCTCACGGATGCAAAGTGTGGCGTTCTTTGAAAATTATTACGAGTTGCAAAAGCTTTCCGAAACAAAATTACTAACAACCATTTCTGGTATAAATATCATGTCCTCACCATTTCGGTTCATGTTCTCTCTCCAAAGTTGCAATACATGGAAAAGGAGATGTGGTCTTTTGTACTCATTGAAATAGTTTTAACATCTGTCAAAAAAATTCTTTCAGATGTCAGTCACACGAGGTTTTAAGTGACATTTTCATTTTTGTTTATAATAAAAGGTGCAATTTAATGTTTTTACATGGTAAAAATACAACGATAAGTGGAAGAAGAAGGTAAGGAATAATAAAATTTACATAATACATAAAAATATTCTACAATTATTCCTATATAGAAAAACTTTCTTGAGAGCATCTACGTACTATCTAGCACTCTGTTCAACCATTTCAGGAGCTTGCATAGCCAAGCCGCGGAAAGGATGCTTACGGTTAATGTTATGCTTCTTTGAAGCTTGAGTTCTCTCCCGGTGATTCATCTTTGGGGTTTTTTTGTAATGGGTCCTGTCCACAGGCTATAAGAGTTTGGCCCAATCTGCGATGCTCCAATATGTTTGATGAAAGTTCCATGACACTTGAGAGAATGGGTTACAATTACAACTTGGGAAGTGCTTGTAATTGGCATATATATAGTGATGGGAGTAGGAAGGTCTTGTAATGTCATGCGAAGCTCAAGTTTATGGAAGTACGGTTGTTATACTAGGAAAAAAAATGCTTAGTGTGCCAAATATTACGGGTAAAATTTAGAGTTGTTGATTTTTTTTTTCCATCACTCCGTCAAGTAAATTAGATGGTCAACACTGATTTTGAAGTCAAAGTGAAGTGACTGTTGAGTCTCTGGTTTTATTTAATCCAATCGGTTAATGTCATGTTGAAGCAATTGCAGACAGTGCTTGTGCTAAGCCGTTCCTTTATTCCTTCGTTCTTTTCTTCTTCTTTTTTTGAAACAAAAACGATTTCATTAGATAAACGATACTGTTGCAACAGAAAGAAACTAGCTCTAGTGAAAAATACATTCGACCAAATAGACTATGTCAGACTATAACTCACAGCTGTCGAGAGCTTACACAAAGGAAGCAATGCTGAAGATGATCAATGACCTACACAGAGGTCCCACTAAATATCAGCATAACAATACCAAACCTACCGGATTAAGCCATTCTAAAGCCACAATAATTGTGGAGCCAAATACCGCAATAGACGCATGCTTAAAGTTAGACTAAGCTGACGTCTTATTGATTACCAAAACAAGAAAAAACTGCATACTAAAACACGAGCCGAGGCAGGGCGATGACGGCGACGCAAGGAGGCCGGGCGAAGGATATAGTACAGAGGGTCTACTACCAAGACTGGATCTAGTACCAGCAAATAAAAGAACCAGAGAGGAGGAGAGCATACTCAAAGAACTTCCATGCCCCTCTCTATACTCCGACAGTTGATAAAAACCTTAAGGAGAGAGCCAGTTTTGAAAACCCCAGAGAGGAACTCTCTGTCCTTTTTCCTTCATTCTTTAGTACATCACAATATGTTAATGGTTTTTTTTTCTTGGGTTGACTAGCTAGCTAGTGCTTCTGGCCAAATGTTCTTCCTCTAAAAATACTACCCTACGTCACTCCACATCTATTTTGTGCTGATATGCGCCGTTAGATGCATTTTGAAGACCACATTTTGATAATATATTGAACACAATTCATTTAACAATGCAAAAAAACTCAAAATGCTTGTGAAAAAAACATAAGTTGACATTTCCATGTATGTTAGAGTTTGAAAGAGAAACATTAAAATAAAGAAAAGAAATCTTATGCTTGACAAAAGAGAACCTCTCTTTATCTGTGAAGCGGCTATGCATTAGAAAACCATCATCCCAACCAAAAGTGCAGACCAAAGTTTTCCTGCACCATTCATGAAACAATTGTAAGGTACATTTAAAGCTCACCTAAAATGGACCTTAATTTTTCGATTTTATATACACAATTTCTTACAACTTCCAGAATTTTCCATGTATAGTTTTTGTCCTTTCTCTCTTGTAAAGAAACGGTCTTTATCCATCACACAAATCACTTTGGCATATGTTCTTGAAACAACAATGGTGCACTTTTATTTGATGCAAAGGTAGTGTAAGCATCAGGTTCTCATATCTATAATCACCACCAAACCAAGTCCCACTTTAGCCCCTTACATTACCACGTACTAGAGTATATAATATTTTCATCTCATAAATACAATGTTATGTTCGATTTTAATTTTTAAAGACATGCTTTTCGTTTAAACTATCAGTTAAATCTTTAACATTCCCATGACTCCTCCCGCACAAATTTTCTAATAGAATTAGTTGAATCAATCACATTTAGGGGAAAAAACATTTTAACTATTTTTCTTGAGAATTAAAAATGAATGAAATATATATCCTCGCCAAAACAAAAATGCAATATTATGTTAATATATATACTTACCAAAACCATGGGTTGGAGGTGAAAGAGGAGGGCTCAAATTCTCGTCCTCCATGAAATACGGATTGTAGTTGGAACCGTAGCAATCCATCGTCGTATTTAACCCTCCGCTACACACACAAACAAAAGAATGATCACGAGGTTTGAAGCCACACGCGCCGCCGCTGGACTCGCACGCGCGGCACTTGATGTCTATGTTATAGTCATCGAAAGCCCCGCGCGTATACTTCACCGCCACCCCGTACTCCCACCGGGTCGGATCCGTCGGGTAATCACTAAACGACACGACCGATGCGTACCCGGCGCACTTGAGCGCGCGCAGGTCCAACTCATCCTTGCTGTCCAAGTTCGCCGGAGAGTAAACGCAGCACGAGTTCGTCGCCGGGAAAAGAGGCAACCCGAAGCCGACGACACTGGGGCACGTGTAAATGGAGGCGCAGAGCTGGTCGGAGGAGAGGTCGCAGGCGGGGTAGCCGTTGACGGGGAGGGAGGAGGGGGGGGTTGCGCAGGGTAAAAGGATTAAG
>JAYMSW010004076.1:0-11388 GCA_036897725.1 Erodium texanum
TTGTATTCTTAAAAGAATAAAAAAAATTGGCAAAAACTTTTTAATAAAAAAAAAAAAAAAAAAAAACATATCAATCTCACACTTGAAATACTAAATACTTGGTGCTTTTTATGAAATTTTCTGCTAGTCATATCATTTGCAACACCAAAACTGGTTGGTATTATAGCATATTGCATCAATTTTAGTGTTTGCTTAGTACAAAAATTCAAATATATATTTTTAATTAACTGAATGCATTCGCTACCCTAATTCTTCACCTGGGTAACTTATGCGTTATCTATTATTTGTTTCAATAAATCTCTATGCAAATTGTAGTTATTTCAATGGTTTTATGTTTCCACGTACGATTTATTTCGTAGACAATTATCTTGGAAAGAGTACCTCTACAAAGCTAGTGTCCTTCGCAATGTCTTATTTCCCCCTTTCATATATAATGTTATTTATATTATTTTGTTTAAATATTGTTGTTTATGTAATTTCTCTTTGAAGTCATTCAATTGAATAAAATTATACTTATTTTTGATATTATTTTCTTGATTTTGAAGTTTCTTGTGTTTATTACACTGTTTACAACATTATATCAAAATTGAAATAGTTTAATGCTGTAAAACAAGAGCACTGATTTAGTGATATTTTGAGATAAATTTTTCTAAGATTAAAGAAGAATCATAATTCTAGAAATGATTTTGATAGAATCTAACCTTTTTTTTGTGGATGTTCTAATTGGAGCCAATCGCTCAAAAAAGAGTTGTAGTTTGTCTAATGTAGAGGGTTAGTCTAGAGTATCATTCGACATATAAATAATAATGCTTAATGATTTGGGGCAAATAGGGACCGTCCACGACCACATGCACAGTAAAGATTAGGTGTTTGTCAGGACAAGTGTATTTATTGTATGTAGGTAAAAAATTATTGATGAGCCAACCCAACCACATTATTTAATCAACAGATTATCACCAATTTCCTCTTCTTTTTTGAATAAAGATTATCACCATTTTCCAATGTTGTACTCCAGCTACCATCTTCATGACATTTCAAATGAATAGTATAATGTACCCTCAAACACTCATCATTAAATCTATGAAACTATGCCTTGATATTCACGGATACATGTATATAGTAATATAAATTATACATACAAAAATGTGTACAAGTAGAGTAAGGAAGTAGAAGGCGAGGTAAATACATATACTAACTAGTAACTAGTACATGAAAAGAAGGAAATGGTGATCCTTGGAAAAGAAAAGATATGAATAGTGTAATAGCAGGCTCCATGACATGACACTTCTTCTGTAATTGCATACCATAATATTATTATATGTATATTAAATGTAGAAAAAGGAATAGAATATCAGACCTAACTAAGATTAAGTCTCTAATGATGACACTTGCATGGATGAGTCGTTCCTGTAGCGTACCCACCACCACAACACATACTGATATTATAAATTAATTAACCCATTTAATTACATGGATTGGGTTTTGGCGCATGAGTGTATAGGAAGCTATTGCCATCACCCAAAACTCTCTCTGCGGTTTCACTCTCTTTCAATTCAGTAGCGGTAGCGTCCCTGTTCCCGCGTTCTCACCTGCGTCAGCACTACATCATTTTACATATAATTAAAGAAATTAAATAAAGTACAAAACGACAAGAAAATGTAAAGGGAAAAGAATATAGGAGAAAATAAAAAACCGGAAATAGTCGGTCGTCGTCCGAGAAGTCAGTGTGTGCAGAGATAGAGAGAATAGTGAAAGAGAGATTCTGATTTCTGAGACAGTGCGTGAAACTTTGTATAGTACGAGTGCGTGAAAGAAAGACAGAAGAAGATGCGTGTAGTTAACACCCCTAACCCATTCCGGTTCTCGATCACGTATCTCTGCTATCCTGCGCCTCTTGTCTCCGTCGAGAGAAAATCATGATAGCCTTTCATTTCACCATCATCATCGTCCCATCTCTCTTTCACTGTTACTTTTAGATCTCTCCTTTTTTATTTTTCCACCAGTTTTGTGTGTGTGTAGTGTATCTCTTCAACATATACAAGAGTAGAGAGAGAGAGAGAGGAGGTTATGATGGCTGAGGGTTTTGAGGCCTTCCATGTCCCACAGCAGAGCAGGCGAGACAAGCTCAGAGTCGTTTCTGATTCGTCCAATATTAATCTCCATCCTTTGATTTACGACCCTTCCCTCCTCCCCTCCGATTTCGGCTCCGCCGTCAAGGAGGAGGCTTCCAATTTGCTGGCCTTCGTTTCTTCTTCCGCCTCCGCTTCCGCTTCATCCGCCGCCGCCGCCCCTTCTCACCACCACTACTTGGATCCGCAACCTTCTATGGCCCTTCTCAACCCTGGTTCCGTTCAGGACATGGACGGTAGCGCCAACAACCCCTTTCTCTACCATCTCCGCGATTTCGACCAGTCCTCCTACAATGGCGGTGCCAGCGAGTTGGGTGTCTTCAAACCTGAACCGCTCTCCCTCACCCACCACCACAACGACTCAAACGACGCCGTTCCTGCTTCCGCTACTAATCATGGATTGTCGCTTTCTCTCTCCTCTCCCCACCACCACCACAACAGCAACAGAAACATTCCATTGGAGCTTAAGCGCCAGAGATACGGCGGTGGCTATGCGGTGCCCGTCGCTGTCGGCGGCGGAGGGAGTGGCTCCACCTCCAACGACGCTTCCAGGATCTCCGTTCCCTTGGGTCCTTTCACTGGCTACGCTTCAATTCTCAGGGGATCGAGGTTTTTAAGGCCCGCGCAGCAGTTGCTAGAGGAGTTTTGCGATGTGGGTCGCGGGATTTATGCCGAGAAATTCGCTGCCGATTCTTCGCCCATGGATCATCCTCCACTCGACACCTTCAGCGCCTGCGACGGCGGCGAGAATCGGAGGAAGAAGTCGAGGCTTATCACCATGCTCGATGAGGTATTTTCTCTTGAAAAAGCGAAACTGATTTGGGTATATTCTAATCTTTTTCAATATTATGGTAATAACATATCTCAGCTGAACCGAACCGCCAGATTATTGCAAATCAATCATGCTCCAAACTTATCGATCTGGTTGAGTAATGGTGTGAGTTTCTGAATCATTGGGGTCTTTGTCAAAATCCAATAAAAATTTATAAGATTTAAATAATATGGTGACTGTGTGCATGAAATAAAAGGAGCATTTATGATGGTGAGTGTTCTTATTTAATAATTAAAGGTTTCATGTTCATCATTAAATCAACAGGCATTGCATTGTGTGATATGTATGAATTGGATTCTTGGGAATTATAAAATAGAGTTGGCACAGTAAGATCATGAATAAAGGGATTGGGAGGGAATATATGCACAAAGATTGGTGCCATAAAAGTGTCTGACACCAATTCGCAGAGTTGCAATAGGGTGCCACTGTCACTAACTCTTTGAACGAATCCATTTCTAAAGATTTATACTCCCACAAAAGTGCCTATTGCCAAAGCATATCTTCCCATTTTCAATTTGCCTCTGGATTTGAGATATTGCCTTTTTTTTTTTTCCATTTGAAAACATCTTTGTTTAATCTAGTTTTTTTTTTTTTTTTGCTGATTTCAGTTTGTTGTTTTCTGATAATCTAAATGTTATCTATTGTGTGGAGTTGATTTTTTTAATGTTTGTATTGTGTTTAACATCTGGGTTTAGTTCTTTAAGTGCACAATGCAATCAGATGGATAGAGTTCAGAAGAGATTTACCTCCAAGTGTTGGTGTTATTTTAATCCATCTATTGCAACTATCGGCATTTGTAGTCAAGGGATCGGTAGAGGGGTGTTCTCAATAGTTGTAGCTGTATTGTCCATTGCTTGCATGTGAAGTGGAAGCTAGGTTTTGGCCATTGATTGGACCAAGTGGACAAAAGAACATGCATTAGATTGCAAACTCATCTCTAATCTCATATTGACTGTTATTGCCTATAAATAACATGATAAGCTCAAGATGGAAGTGAAATAATCTGTTTGATGCTTAGTGTTTGAAAAGTGATAACTTATACTTTACAATCAGGAGAACACTTTTATGTAGCACAGATGATGAAACTATAGTCTAAACAAAGTGATGTTAGATATGAACTATTCACCGAGATATTTCTTCCATATTGAGTTTAAATAGGAAAGTATCATGCACATCAGGATGGATGAAGCCTCACCTTATTGCCTATATTGTTGAACATATGTGCTGCACTTGGGCGTATTAATGGAAGGGTGATTGAAGAAGTGGACAGTATAGAGTTTTCTCCTAGTTTTCAACAAATCTCTGTTTGAGTTAAATAAATTTGTTGTTGAATTAACATAACAATCGAGCAATCTCATGCGGACTAGATTTTACTTCTCATACTTGGTGTCTTGCTGCTTTCACTCCGAAACAATCAGCATTTGTCTGGGGGGAATGCATTTAGGTTTTGGGATTGCATTATCACCATTACTAACTAAAGCTACATATATTCCTACTTCTTTTGGAGTTTGTTTTGTCTCTGATTTTATGTTAATTCTTGGCTGTTGTGGGATGGTGTTGACAGATCTCATGTAATTTAACTTGTTATTAAATTCTACTCTATAGGTCTATAGGCGGTACAAGCAATACTACCAACAGATGCAGACAGTAGTTACATCATTCGAGTACGTCGCAGGGCTTGGCAATGCAGCTCCATATGCGAACTTAGCTCTGAAAACAATGTCAAAACACTTCAAGTGCTTGAAGAATGCTATTACAGACCAGCTTCAGTTCTCCAGTAAAAGTGATGGTCAACTAAGCCATGGGAAAGATGAAGCTGCAAGGTTTGAAAATGCTGATAGAGGATATTTTAGCCATAGGCCACCAGTTAATAACTCGGGATACCTTGAAAACCAATCTGGGTGGAGGCCCCAAAGAGGGCTTCCTGAGCGAGCTGTAACTGTTCTAAGAGCATGGTTGTTCGAACACTTCCTCCATCCGTAAGTATCTATAAACTCATTGAATGTTATATTGATTTGCTGTTTATAGGAGTTTACATTGACATTTCAATTGTCATTTTGTTTCAGTTATCCTACCGATACAGACAAGCTAATGCTGGCTAAACAAACAGGCCTATCTCGGAGTCAGGTAAGACACTTCACAAAGGAGTGTTAAAATAACTCACAAAATAGCCATTTTAATGTATGTGTTTATACTGATATTAATATAGTATGATTTAATGTTGTATATTTGTGATACAGGTCTCGAACTGGTTTATCAATGCAAGAGTAAGGCTTTGGAAGCCAATGGTGGAGGAAATTCACATGCTAGAAACAAGGCAATCTCGCAAAGGAGGTTTGCAGAGGGAGGAGCAAAATGGCAACAGGCCAAGCGATAATTTGAATTCAACAAACTCAACTACATCCCAAAACCCAGCTGGCATCCAAAGGATTGAGGATAGCCCATCAAAAAGAAGTAGGAATGAACTCCGGGACGTGCCCACGACTAGAAATGAAGAAGCAATGAACTTATCTTACAGCAATATGTCAAACCACCAGCAAGTGGGTGTTGGTGGAAGCGGTAGTGTCTCTCTAACGCTGGGACTTCACCAGAACAACAACGGGATAGGCATGTCGGAGCCCTTCCCTATGAGTGCAGCTCAGAGATTCGGGATTGCAATGGAGGGGAACAGTACGGAGGGGTATGTAATGGGTGGGTTTGAAGCTCAGCATGGCCTCGTGGGAGGGCAGCCTCTGCATGATTTTGTGGGCTGAGGTCGATTTTAATGGAAGGGGTATAAGATAGGGCGATGAGAGTGTATATGGTCTCTTGCAATATTGCGGATGCATATGGCTAATACAACACAAGTAATTGTTGTAAAATTCTTGCCTCTTGATTTTTATAACATAATTTTACATTGGCTCCGGTCCATCTTAAACTGTCTAGAGTTCCATGCTAACTTTGACTTGATTGGCTCTTTGAAGTAAATCTTTTTTTGAGCACTAAGGAGTTGCATCTATTCTTCCATATATCGACTGCTAACAAAACTAATAATGGACTCCCATTGTTCATGTTGTTTCGGCCAGACAATTTGTTTTTGTCACTCTTTAATCAATATTTGGCACCAGCACGCATGCATTTCTAGTCAAATATCTTTTTGTCCAAGTCTTCTTTATATTTATCACAACTCAAAATCAATGAACCTACATTATATATTATTATCAAAAGTTTTAATGAAAAATACCAACAGAAAAGCCAAACAATTCATATTGAAACCAAGACCATTCAAACAACTTGATGGACCAAAATCTTCAAACCCACGACGAATATAGTTTATAAAAGAATAATGATTTTATAATAAATTGATAAAACGTTCAACCCATACTTTCATAAAGTGTATTCAATTGATAAATATTTCTTCTGCAAGGGAAAAAAGGATGTTATAATTAAGAACAGCAACAAAGAAGGATGTGAAATGCACCAGAGTCTAAAAACTTGACATGGTGAAGGAAAAATGTGCCGATATCTCCTGATTAAGAGGAAAACTTGATTTCTCATGTGAACATTTGTAGATGCTTGCAATAATAATTTTGTCCCCGCAAATACTCTCTTGCGATCATCTCTTTCTCATCTAACTGCAACTAGTCAAAATATTGAAGGGTCCAGAATTTCATAGAATTATCAGATCACATGATATTTGGATGTTTTTCATCCATTTTTTTCAAAGAAATGGATATCGACCATAGTTCTAGGTTGATATATAAGAGAAAATAATTTAGAATAATAACCTATAAAAGTGTGAAAGATAAGAATAGTGACAAATCATTTTCTTTTTTTTAAAAAAGAGGGTATATACATGACAACTGACACACAGGAGTATAAAATTAGTCTATTAATCATTACAAGTGTCCCTATTCAATATGAAATGCAAACTACTTAAAAAAAAAATTGAAATATAAACTTAAGGAAATTTATAATCAGGTTTGATTTAAAAGACAGAACTGGAGTAGAAGTTCTAATATATATAATATACACATGCACGAGGGATAATGATTTCGTTAATAATTTTGATCAACAATAAAACAAAAATCTAATATAGTCATAACATAAGAGAGATAATGATTTCGTTGACCAAACAGACCAATCGTAATGAATAATTTTGATGTTCACGTCTATTTTTGTTTGTATTAGTACGATGCCGAAGTTGAAAGATGGACAAAGTTTAGAATTAATTATAGGTTTCCATTAAAACCAAAAAAAAAACTATAATATGTTTATTTTCTAAATGTATTTATTATCTTACTGCATAACAAAAATGAAGCTTGACAAACGAATCATAAAAAGCCATAATATATCAAAAGTCGCGATCGTTAAGACAATTGAAGTGTTTCTTAAGTTTGTGGTAGTAGAAAATAAAATTTTGAAGGGTCAGGAATGTGGTGATATGAACTAGACACTTGGTTGGTATGGATCATTGAAAAGGATTGACACCACAAGATCGCCAAAAAAATCTTCTAATCAACTGCAACTGAAGATTCCTGAATTTTTTTCGTGGCTACAGTAACATAAATGTAGCAAATGTCCATTGACTAGTAGACACTCCCATTTTTGTTAATAATGGTGTAGTGTTTAGTGTATGACTATGTTTTTAATTTATTCCATCATCTAATCTACAAACTCTTCAAATAATTGGAGGCGGTTTTGGATGGATGGTTCTGAATTAAATATTGATATCGTATTTTAAAATATTTAACGATATTTAATGTCTAGTAACGAAAGTTTCTAAATTTTCAGAAAAATAAGGTATTGAAAATAATAATGGAAAAGAGAATTTGAAAGTTGATATTTATAAGAGGAAAAAATGATTAAAAAATAAAAGAGTTGTTGCAAAAAAAAATAGTTGCAATGGCTCTTCAACGTACTACTTGCGGCATTACAAATAATTCAACGGATTTTAAGCGACGAAAAGAGTTGACCCTACGGAGGAAACGGAAACATTTGTTCATGAAGTTGAGAAATACGTTATCCCTGCTCTAAGAGTTAGACATTTTTTAAAACAAAAAATTGATGAAAAATAAAAAACAACATAGTTTTTACAAAACTAATATAAAAATTGCTAGTTTTTGGAGTTTCCCTCGACAAAAACTAAGCAGGAGGTCCCGACCACAGAAAACCCTAAGTCCACAGACCACACTTTCCTCTCATCCTCCATTTCTGTTTAAGCTACAACCTTTTGCTGATCCATGATTATTCCGTCTTTCCAATTTTTTCTGTTTACCCAACATTTCACTCCATCGTTGATACCTAGGCGGCAATAAAGCTCTCACCTTTCGTCCGTTAAAGAGAGGAAATTTAGAGGGGTAAGGTGATTGGGTATTCGAAAATGGACGCCCGAGTCGGTGGCGTGGTAGTTGAAGGAAGTCAGAGAGCTCTCAATTCTGCTCAAGATGCCGGTGCAAGGAGGTTCCTGCAGCAGCAGCAGACCCAACCCAAGATCCCTCTCAATCAGAAGGCGGAACTCGGAACCCTGCCCCAGCTCCTCTCCGGTGGCATAGCCGGAGCTTTTAGCAAGACCTGCACGGCGCCTCTTGCTCGCCTGACCATTCTCTTCCAGGTTTGTTTTATTTCAAATTCCTTTTTTTTTGCGTGTGCTGATCATATGAGAAATTTCATTTCTTATTAGTCTTCGTGATCTGGGTTTTCTAGCACCGAGGTGATGGAGTACTGTTCTGTTCGGATGGGATATGTTCAAATTATTGGATAAATTAGCTTAAAAAACATGATGATTTTCTGTTGGGATATGTAGTTTGTGTGTTACTAATTAGCAATCGGTTGCTTCATACCTATGGTTTTGTCTTGAGTTTTTTTTTTTCATTGGAACAGTCTCTGTTTTTTTTTTTGGCACTTGTTGGGAATATGTTAACTATTGATATCATCAATTCTTTTGGCACTTTCTGTATCTGTATTTGATTAGAGGGTGGCAGCTGGGCATCCCTATTGCATCTGTTGATAACTTTCATTGAGAATATAATTATTCTGAGCGTTGCAACTTTTTTAGGAATAGGTAAAGTTGCTTAAACTTATATCTCTTTTACTAATCAAAACAGGAGTAGGACATAAAGATAATACCGGGAGATGCTCCTGAAGTAATTATCTTCATTTCCTACTGAATTTGTCTAAAATAGGTTGAATGTGTGAACCATATGATAGTGATTAGAAGACTCCTTAAAATGCATTTGAGTTGGAACATCCAATTTCTTCTACCATGAGCTACTGTTGTTAAAGTTTGCTTTTTTATCTTTTAGGCTCTAGAAACTATTTAACTGCTTCTTAAGTATGGAGGTGGTCGTATATTCGGATTATATCATTAGGCTTTCAATTGGGTTTTGGTTCATGCCTTAACCTTACGTTTTTTCAGAATTCTCTTTTGGCTTGGTTATGCCTGCCTCTAGCACATTTTTAAAAGTCAGGAATGGCTTTCATTCCTGGTATGATAAGCAGAGAAGAATGTGTGGAATTGTGGTTGACCCAATGGGCTGACTCGTTAGTGCCTTGTCTGGCCCTGCTGATCTGCTATATATTCTACTTATGATAATGCATGGCAGCATACATTATGGATTTGATTTACTATAATTTAGAAAAAAACACTAAACTAAATTGTAATTTGTTGCAAGTTATGTTTGAGCATTATGTTGGGAGATTTATCCATCTTGCTTATGACTAATCATACATTCAGTGGAAGATATTGTTACTAAATTTTCTTGTGAACTTTGCTTATTAGAGTCCTCCCTGCAAATCAAACTAATAGGGGCTCCCTGTCAACTTGTATTATGCATACAAAACAAAGGCTCAAAGTGCTGCATGTCATGACATTAATCTGTTCGTTTCAAAGCATAAAATGTATAACTTGCTAACCGTTTCATGTCATTTCATCTTTTTTAGATACAAGGTATGCATTCTGAAGTTGCATTATTGAAAAAGGCTAGCATATGGCATGAGGCTTCACGTGTCATTAACGAAGAAGGTTTCAGAGCATTCTGGAAAGGGAACCTGGTCACTGTTATGCACCGTCTTCCTTATTCTGCTGTTAACTTTTATGTTTATGAACGCTGCAAGAAGGTTTGTGAAGTTATTCTTTGACTGCTTCCTATTGTCTCTATATACAGTGATATGTTACAGATACAACACTCCTACATCATTCTCCCTTTTCATGCTATGCAGTTTTTTCAAACAATGCTTGGCAATAAGTTTAGGGGAAATGCAAGTGCAGACCTTGGCCTACATTTTGTTGGTGGTGGGTTGGCTGGAATAACAGCTGCCTCAGCCCCATATCCTTTGGATCTTGTGAGGACACGGCTCGCAGCACAGGTAACTTTTAAATCATTGGGTGAGTTCTCCTCTACTGCAAAATACATCTCCATACTCTTTCATTTTATTTTCCTTTTTCGTGTTACTTCCTCCGTCCAAAAATAAATATCCTATTTGACCATTTCCAAAAATTAAGCGTTCAAGTATTAATGCTTGACTTCCATCTTTTACCCTATGTGCCCCATTACTCATGCTGTTATAACTAACTTAAGGAAAGATATTAACCTATGCTTAATCAACTAACTAAAACAGAAAGTGGGTACTTATTTTGGGACATTGATTTGAGAAAGTAGGACACTATTAAGACGGAAGGAGTATTGGGGAATATATAACGCTTGAAAGGAAGGTGTTCATAGTGTAATGAGTTTGATTACATGAGTGGTTCCTTCGTTTGAATAAACTTTATTATGAATGTTGCAGAGGAATACAATGTACTACAGAGGTGTTTGGCATGCATTTCACTCCATTTGCAGGGATGAGGGTTTCTTTGGATTGTATAAAGGCCTTGGCGCAACATTGTTGGTATGTGCCAACCATGCTTCTATTTCTCTTTATTGCTTGCTATCTTCTAAAATTACAACGTAAACTTTCTTTTGACGCAGGGCGTTGGACCAAGTTTAGCAATAAGCTTTTCAGTTTACGATTCATTGAGATCTCATTGGCTATCTGAAAGGTAATGCCTCAATGATTGGTACAATATGAGGCATGCACTATACTGAATTGCTACATTCTGTTTATTCATATACTGTGTATTTATCTTCTGATAATCCTGCATCAGGCCCCTGGATTCCCCTGTCATAGTCAGCCTTGTAAGTGGTAGTGTTTCAGGATTTGCATCGTCAACTGGTGAGTGCTTTAATTTTTATACATCCAAATAGCCTGTTTCCATATCTAATTTTAATGTATTTATTATTGAACACGTTCTTTTCTTCTATTTACAGCAACGTTTCCTCTGGATCTAGTGAGGCGAAGAATGCAGTTGGAAGGGGTAGGTGGGCGGGCCCGTGTTTACAACACTGGCTTTTTTTGGGGTTGTTGGGGCGTGTGGGGGGGAGCGTTTTTTTTTTTGGGGGGGGGGTT
>JAYMSW010004077.1:0-11386 GCA_036897725.1 Erodium texanum
CAGCGAGGTTTGTTTTTGGCTTTCTCTAACTCTTTTAGAATGGTGTCAATCAATGACTCCAATAATTGCTGTTTTATTTGCTTCAGGAAGAAATTTTTGCTTCATCTTTTGCCGCTGCAGCATATCTGAAGTCCATTGACTTCCCTAAAGATAAAAAGGTATTATCCACAATAATGAGTCCAATCCTGTATGTATCATTAGAAGCTCTAAAGTTTGAAGAGGATGTCATTTTCATTTAAATATATATTTACTCTGACATGGAGATTATGCAGATAAGATAAGGCTCCATTGTTAGCAAGCCAAATAGGTCCATGTAGCGAACCACTGTTGGTTTTCTTAGGGATGAAGACCGTATCATCAAACTTAGTTTATGGGAAAAAGAAACGAATTAAAAAAGAGGAAGAGCTTCTCCTCTTGCTGAATGCTTTTGAATGTTCATTTGCATGTCTTGCAACCAATCATTTTATGGTTAACTGTGCATTTACATCCTCATTGCTGTTTACAACTTTTAACGCCTTCATTTATCAGCTTTAAGACAGTCAATCAGCATAGGAATTAAACGCTGTTAACTATTGCATACTTCTTTACCTTGTATGAATATGCTAAACAGGATTGAGATATTTTATGTCCCTTTTTAAAGGTTTATGTGATTGGTGAGGATGGGATCTTGAAGGAGCTTGAGCTTGCTGGATTCCAGTACCTTGGTGGGCCGGTATGTATTTGTTTTATGCGGCATGATTTCTAATCCACTGCTGAGCCTGCAATGAAGTATGGAATTCTAGATGCTCATAAGTTGTACCTACTTTTGACTTCAAACATCTTCACAAGACACTAATATTTTATGATTTGTGAACCTATGCAATATGAATTTCTAGGTCCAAGTTTAATTTTGCTGAGAATATATAAAGGCTATTCTTACTTTGGCAAATGTAGTCAACTCACTGATCAAATTGTGGTCAGTGTCACAGACTAGCTCTCAAACATGCCTTTCACGGGCATGTAATGGAGAGGGTGTTACCTAAAACTGTACATGAAATTCTCCTCCAGAAATTAGCATTGTTATAATGGAAAGAATAAGCACGGCAAGAACAATGTCTTTGTAGCATTTAATTTTCAAGTAGTTATATGACAAGAAAAGTTTACCTGCTACTTCCTATGAACCATGTAATGCTGAAAGACAAGTAAGCTTATTGATAATAGATTTTCAGTCACTATATAATATTATATATTATTATTTGATGTTACTTTAAGGATATTCCAGTCAAATTTATTTGTATGGATGACTTATGTTGTACCTACTTTCTTAACAGACAGATGGTGACAAAAAGATAGAGCTAAAGCCCGGGTTTCTTATGGAGCACGATAAGAATGTAAAATATGTTTCTTCTTGCTTCAACTGTTTGAGTTTCCTTGTTATATCCACAAATTTATTGAGACTGTAGAAAATTGCAGATGAACTCATGTTCTAGTTTTCTTTTAAACTTGGAACTTGTTATATGAACATGAAACAATGCCTATTTCCAAATAAAAATTATTAATAACCAATTAGTAATTAGTTTCTTTACTGTCATCTAGGTTGGAGCTGTTGTGGTTGGGTTTGATCGTTATTTTAACTACTACAAAGTTCAGTAAGTTCTCTGCTATTTGCATTTGCTCCTGCCTTCAAATTCCTAGACAATGCATGATTCTCCTTATTTTTTTTTTACTGAGCGTACATTTCTGTGGAAGAAGTCAGCATTTTTCAATTCATCACAAAGATGAGCCTATGTGACATTCATGATTATTATAATTTGTTTCTTCAACTGAAGGTACGGGACACTTTGTATACGTGAAAACCCAGGATGTCTATTCATCGCTACAAATCGTGATGCTGTCACTCATCTTACAGATGCTCAAGAATGGGCAGGTTCAATCCTTTCTAGTCTATAACTCAATACCATAACTCGCCTGAGTAACTCAACTCAAGAGAGGAATTCTTTTACCATCATATCTGTAATTGTTTATTGCACATTCTTCAGCCAAGTCACTTTGTTGCCCATTTGATTTCAGGTGGTGGCTCAATGGTTGGTGCTATTTTTGGATCTACACAACGGGAGCCACTGGTTGTGGGAAAGCCTTCAACCTTCATGATGGACTACGTATCAAAAAAGTAAGTCAACTCTAGTTTGAGTGCTCTTATAGATACAACAAAGCAAAATTTGCAAAATTTTGGGGGTTTAACATGTCTATGCCTTATCTTAATCCCTTGTGTAATATATATTGGGGTTATTGATAAATTGGTTAAGAATTAGACTTCCATATATTTGCTACTTCTGGAACAATTTGAAGACTTACTAGTCTGATTTGGTTGTTCTTTTTACATGGAATCATCACTAGTTGAAATCTAGTGCCCTTGTTATCATTTTGACAATGCTAGAGAACACTAGAATTAGGATATTGATTTCAGAGTCATTATCATAAAATTGACATTGAAGTTATATGGAAGTAGCTAAACAATGAAACATCAGACTTATAGGTAAACAAAGCATTGTAACCGATCTGCGAACCCTATAGACTGTATTTGAACCAACCACAATGAACTTCAAATATGGCACCGACTGATATGCAAGTCTGCGTGACAATCTGTCAGATAAATTACCACAAAGCTACAATAATGTTCGACAAATCAATGTTTTTAGGCTAATGAGTTCAATCTGCGACAGGTTTGGGATCCAAAAGTCACAGATATGCATGGTTGGGGACAGATTGGACACAGACATCCTGTTCGGACAAAACGGGGGCTGCAAGACTCTTCTAGTTCTTTCAGGTAACTAAATATGCAAATCTGTTCCTCATTTCACTTCATGTTCTGATCCACACATGTCTGATGAACTACTCAATCTTCTTGACCAGGTGTCACTTCACTGTCAATGTTGCAAAGCCCCAGCAACACTATACAACCAGATTTCTACACCAACAAGATCTCAGACTTCCTCTCCCTCAAAGCCTCAACTGTCTGAGTGTAATGATCACTACCCATTTCTCTGTTTCTGATGCTGTCACTATACATACATAGTCCAATATGTATATCTGTGGATATATAGCATCAAAATTTAGTTACCATCTTGTCATTAAACTCTGCGCCTGGTTTGATTGCTGTGATAAATATTATTTTCCATTTCCATAGCAATTGTTAATAGTTTTTTTAAGATTAATTGCACATAACTACCTTTATAAATTGCCCACAAACACATAACCTTACAGTAAATTTTCACATACACATAATCATGTAAATTGTAATAAAATTTTCACAGATAACCAGGTAATAAAATTATCACACATACATGACTACTCTTATAAATTTTCACGTGTCACCATGGTACGAAAAAGACATAAATTATCAAAATATTCGATTTTTTTCATCATATGAATTTAAGATTTTTATAATATCTTTAAACTGTTTATTCTCATCCTATAATCTTTCGATTTTAAGAACATGATCAAATTAAAAACAGAAGATCAAAGAATAGCCAAAAACATAATAATCAATACTAAATGTGACATAAACTTATTTTTCGATCTTTTTTTCGGTATGGGACTTAAACGCGACTTTAAAAGTATTTTGTTCAATATTAAACTGACCATGTGACTTGCAAGGCATGGTAGCATGGCACTTTCCCAAGATTGCAAGTTGAAGTTAGTCCTAAATATAATCAAACATCATGGGTCTCTCTGTCATATGTTAGGTGCCAACATGCCACGACTTAGAAACAGCCACGTGTACTAAACAATTAGACGTTTGGTCAAATTTGGTGAAATATAAATCAAAGTTTGGTCTAAGCACAATCATGCCATAATCCTTTTTCAAGTACTGAACATGATTTCTTTTTATTATTTTGTTTTATACACAATTTATTATAAAAAAGGAAACCAAAATAATATAATTTATTTGATGAAATATCGTAAATATTATATCGTTATTTTTTCGAATGTAATTTATATTTGTTCGTTGAATAAAATACGTTTTTGTCAAGTCTATTTAAATAATATTTTATTTTTTTCAATTACATCTCATAAATTAAAATTAGTATGAAATTAATAAAGTGATATTAGTATTATAAAAATAATAAAGTGAAATTAGTCGAAGTGAAATTACGGTAATGGCCATGAAATTTTAAAAAAGTTAAAAATAGAAAATAAAATTTTCAAAAACGAAAGAGACCAGAAAACAGAAAGAGTGATGATGGTGAGAGCTAGGAATAGCAACAATATCACAGCACCGTCACCACCATCATCACCACCACCCTCCAAAGCTCACCAGCGATCTCGCTGCTTCGATCCAAATCCGCCGACGAGCACTGAAGCGACGTCGCATCACGCCTTGCCCTCTCTACCTCCTATGCATATGTACTCCAAATCTGATTTCTGAACCCAGATCCATCATGTACCGGAATTCTCCGATTCGAATCTGATTTGGAGGTTTTCGATAGCTTCCTTTCCTGTTTCTTCCATTATCTCTGCCCGTTTCTCATTTACCCTCCGGAGTTTTCTTCGATCCCGTTTCTCTGAATCTGATCTGGGCGTTCTCGTCGCTTTTTGAGCTGTGGTAGGTGTGTATTTGGTTTCTGTTTGTTTCCATTTGGTTTAGCTGTCTTTCTAGTATGGAGATTTTGGGTCTGCATTCTCAGAATTCGGAACCAGGGCATGTGGGTTTAAATGTATCAGCTGAACCTGTAATGAAAATGGTTGAATCTGTATTGTTGAGGATTTGAGATTGAGAACCACTAAAATACAGAGATCATACCACATAATTACATTTTAGAGGAAGATATGTATGTGCCCATTAGGAATCTATGTTCTAAAACATGACCAATGAATTGGTCATGTGCACAGAGATCTTCTGTATTCATATATGTTGGAAATGAATTTTTTTCCTATCTTGGAAAAGGGTCAAGGAGGAGAGCCTGAATCCACATATGGGTAAAGGTAGTAATAACACGATTGCTAATTTGCTATAAAGTTTCTATCTTTAGATAGTGGAGAGTGGTTAGCATGTATTCATGTCATCAGACAAAACTGGTGGATTCAAGATATTGTTCCTTGATGTTTGTAGTGAATAAGAATGTATTTTAGGAATGTGGATTAGGAAATCAATGTATAGAATCACTTAGGGATTGCTTTTCATTAAGTGAGGAGGGTGTATGCTTCACTATTAAATGTGGAAATGAAATGCCTGTCCACGTGTAACTTTTGAGATCTAGATTACTGGAGTAGTTCTTATGAGTTTTATAGTTGGTTATTGCCCGATGTGTTAAGGGTATATACTTTTCATGCTTTTGATGCTTCAGTTGTATCTTATTTTCTTTTTGCTTGTGAATGAAGATTTGCAATAGACGTGGGTGATGAGCGAGATGATAGAATGCAGCGTCTGCCACACAAAATTGGCATCCCCGGGTTCTAGAGCTGTGGCAAGGGCGTATGACCGGCACAGAAATGAAGTATCGTCCAAAACCCGTGCCCTCAATGTACTTTTGGTTGTTGGTGACTGCATATTAGTTGGTCTACAGGTGCGATTCTATCAACCTTATCTCATTCTTTGGTAAAATGACAGATGTATAAATGTAGGAAAATGCTCAAATGTCCCAAAAGTTATACAAAAAATGGTACGAAACGATGCGTGGCAAATGCCAATAATCTATTAGGATAAAAACTTATTATGGGATGAATTTCAGCACGCTGGTATAAAACATCAATTCCCCATCCATGAATTTGTGCACAAAGGACCTGGTTCATAGGCTCATATTATGCATTTGCTAATATACTATTAAGCCAAGTTATTGGTTAAATAAATAGTGTCATGTCTCAATAGCTGAACATACATTGTTTTTCTTTGTCTCGTTCCTTAGCCATCTTTTTGATATTGCATTCCGAACTTTATCAATTACTCCGGTTACTATTTGTTTATTAAATTTTATCTAGTATAATTTTAGTGTCAAACTAACATATCCGTCCTCCTTCTATTGCAGCCTATATTGGTTTATATGACTAAGGTGGATGGAGGTTTCAAGTTTAGTCCTCTTAGTGTTAACTTTTTGACAGAGGGCACGAAGGTTCTTTTTGCAATTCTTATGCTTCTATTTCAGGTATGTTTTGACAGAGGGCACGAAACTACTTTTTGCAATTCTTATGCACACACACCTATCTGCGCTAAAGTGATCAGGATACATAATGGAGTATCGGATCCATCCCCATAAAAGCGTCCCTTTGCAACCTTAATTCATGCAGGATTCCATCCTAGCCTCCCAGGTCTCTGGTAAAAAGCCAAGAGACTTCATGAATAGACACAACTACCACCGTCAAATATATGATTTCTTATTTAATCATTAGCAGTTTGTTAGGGTAATTTTATTCTTTCCTTTCTTCTTCTTACTGAGGATAGAGAAATCGATAATTAGGGATTCATATCTGGGGCTTGAAAGAGTATATTTTTATTGGAAGGAAGATTTATGCCATAACTGGCTTTGACCTTTTCTAATATATTGGTTTAGAGAATTTTGTAGTGATTCTTTCATGCTTTATCTTTTCAGGATTCACGTAAGAGAGTTGGAGAGAAATCTCTGCTCTCTATTTCTACATTTGTACAGGTAACACTTATTTATTAAAGTTTTATGCTTACATCTGTGATCATGATACTTGAATTGATATAGTTTTGCCGGAGCCTGGATTTAACTGTGATCATGAGCCCTAAGACTTTAATACTATAACTGTTTTTTTTCTTCTTTCTGTTTTATCATTTATGTTATTCACACCCTTATGAGCTGACAGGTGACTGTATTGTACTTCATAAACTATACTGATTTTTAGTAAATGCTTTTGTAACCTCAATGTGTATCTATGCTTCTCCTTGTGCAGGCAGCTCGGAACAATGTCCTGCTGGCTGTTCCTGCATTTCTTTATGCTATTAATAATTATTTAAAGTTCATAATGCAGGTACTTATGTTTTGTTTTTCTTGTTATTCATAATTCATTTCTTCAAGATATCTAAACAGCTTGTGAACTTCTGTTTAATATGATATGCACACTCCCTATATTTAGTGAACTTGATTTCATTGTCATTTGGAATTTCAAACTTCTGATGTTTTGCTAAAATATAAGGAATCTAGATTTAGAATCCGCATAACTTAAAAGTTCCGGGTTTAGATATTGGAGTGGCTATTAGTTAAAATTCTCTATTTGTACTATAATGTCCGCAGCTATACTTCAATCCTGCAACTGTGAAGATGCTGAGCAACCTGAAGGTAATTTATTCATGTTATTTAATGATGCACATAGGTTGTTTTTTCAACTTTTAATATTGTTTTTTTTTTCAGTTTCCATTTATTAGGCATTGTTCCGTATTCTCTTGAAAACCTGTGATGTTAACTACTTATTGTGTATCAATACCATATGTAGGTTTTGGTTATTGCTGTTTTATTAAGGATGGTCATGAGAAGGCGTTTCTCCATAATTCAGGTTAGTTTGAGTATCAAACTTTTCTCATCATTTTCATCGAATTATGAATATGAATATGGAGGGAAATAGTTTACAAAAAAACTCCAATTGAATAGTGTCATATATGTTTAATTTTGTTAGAATAATCTACATGTTTTGCTATTCATTCTGTAACAGTGGGAGGCTCTTGCCCTGTTGCTCATTGGCATCAGTGTAAACCAATTGCGATCCCTACCTGATGGTACCACTGCCCTGAGTGTTCCAGTTGCAACAAGTGCATATATATGCACATTGATCTTTGTGAGTAATATATTAACCACTCTCAGCTCCAGATGCTCCTAAAAAGTCCTAAACTTGTGTATATACTAACAAAGATAACTAACTTTAGGTTATTAATACAGGTTACTGTTCCATCAATGGCATCAGTCTTCAATGAGTATGCTATGAAGAGCCAATTTGAGACAAGCATTTACCTTCAGGTGAGAGATGATGGATCCTCTGAACTGCCTTTATTTACATGTTTTTGGATGTTCTTACATGCATGTTTCATCTTCTTCTTAAATTTTTTTTACACAAGGTCTGTGCATGTATTATAGTTAAAGAAGTTGATTTCTCTGTTGCAGAACTTGTTTCTGTATGGGTATGGTGCCATATTCAATTTCCTTGCCATTCTTGGAATTGCCATTTTTGAAGGTGTGTAAATGGAGTTCAAAAATAGTATTGATTTGTAACACAGCTTTATAGCAACTCTCTCTCTCTCTGCTATAATATCAATTTCTCAATGTTTTCTAGGTCCCAGTAGCTTGGATATTTTGCAAGGACATTCGAAGGCTACCATGTTATTAATAGTTAATAATGCAGCCCAAGGGATTCTGTCGTCTTTCTTTTTCAAATACGCAGGTTACCAATTTACTACATTATGAATTTCTTCTCTGACTGAATTAAATTGCCAGTCGATAACATTTTCTCAATGAAGTTAGACTATGATGTTGCATTTACCTGACCCGGAAGCAATGAAAAAGTAAATAAAGTTTCTTGGGAAAAAACAATATTGTTGGACATGGTTAATTTTGTTGCGTTCATATGGACAACCCTTAAGCTTGGCAGTCAATATCTTGAACACAGACATCAAAATGTTTGAGAAGAACTAACATTTCTATATGTAACAAGGGTTGCTTGGTCAAGATTTAAGGCAGTTTTATGTATAGAAATATGTTAAAAGTTATACATCCAGTTGCACATACGACATGTTCAATTTATGAATCCTTAATTAATTTTGTGTTAGACCTGCTTTAAGCACTACTTGGTTTGACACCAAACTTCCTTTTCTCTCTAAAAATTACAAGTTGCAGTAATTGCTTGCCCATGGAATAAAATCTTAGAATACAAACTTGAACGGTTCTCAATCTTTATGTTTTATTTGAAATTTCCTTTTTGATGCTTGCAGATACAATCTTGAAAAAATACTCATCTACTGTCGCCACAATATTTACTGGGATAGCTTCTGCTTTGCTATTTGGTCACACTCTGACCGCAAACTTCATCTTGGGAATCTCTATCGTGTTTATTTCAATGCATCAGGTAAGTTGTAGAGAATTATATCTTACATGCTATATATTTGTTGAGTTATATTCCCCAAGTATTTTCAAAACAAAAGTGGATTTCATAAAACACCTCTCTATTTTAAACCCATAATTATTGGTCAAATCCTATGTTACGGCATCCAAAAGCACTAATTAACCAACATCTTACAATAATATATACAAGATTTTATTTTTCACACAACTATAGTATCGAATAGCATGAGAGAAAAACTATTTTGATCAATCATTGTTTTGCTGACTTGGCTTATGCTCTGTATCTGTCCAGTTCTTCTCACCACTTTCAAAAGTTAAAGATGAACCAGCCAAGGATGGTCTAGAACTGATCGTCAGTCCTAAAAAGCTGAGGTATGTCCATATCCACTTTCTTTCATTCTTTCTGGCATATAAATAAATGAAAACTGTTCTGAAAATTTGATCCTATGGAACTTGAACTCAAAAAACCTTGACTCCACCTCCGATCTCAGTAATGTCATAAAAAAACAAGGGATAATCTCACAAACAAGTATACTAAACTTGACACCTTTCTCATCTAACTACAATGGCTTTTAAATTCTCACTTTGCTCTATTTTGGTAATAAATGACAAAAACACCCTTCATTAAATTTCAAAAATATGTAACTGCTATAATAAATTTCGCCCGTTTCCCCTAAATTGTTGTAGGGGTATTTTTGCCATTGATTACCAAAATAGAGTAAAGTGAGGAAAATTGAAAGTTTAGTGTAATTGGGTAAAAAAATTAAAAGTTGGCGTAGTTACGTGAGAAATGTGACAAGTTTAGTGTACTGTTGTGATATAGCTCTTTTTATATAATTGAACTGATTAATTTTTTTATATCCACTCAGGCCCAAAGACGAAACTTTTATAAATATGGCAGCTGGAGCAAACAATGATGTAAGCATTTCTTAATAAACTCCATTGAAGTTCTCTTCATTGCTTATCTAGTATTGCACATGTTCATAACATCCATGAAACTTTGATTTTCAGGCAAACCATCAAGTTAGAGACGATGAGAGGAAGCCGCTTCTTCCAATTTAAACTTCCCTTTCGGGTAATGCTACGTTGAAGTTTTGTTTTGGTCCGGAGTATACAATTCTTTAGAAGAGAACAATCTTTTTTTTCCCTCACTAAACCTGGATACAAATAAAAGCTGTAATAGAAAAAAAAAAAAAAACTCTGTTTAGTTACTATTTTTGTGGATTTTGGCTGTTGATATTGATTGCCTTGGCTTCCAAGTAATTGGGCCATTTGTTCTAGACACCTCCCACAAAAAGAAAAAATATATATACATGTAATATTTGTATTTTTTCAGTATTGTATTATTCATCTTTATATAGGGGAAAAAAACGATAATTTCATTTTTATCATTTACAGCTGAATTTGATTGGAATTAGGTTGTAATAGACAGCTTGCATTCTCAATTACCAGTTCAGACAGAGATCATTAACAGAGAACCTATGTCCTATAAATAGATAGTTTTTATTGTTTTGCATTTGCTGTTTTGATTCTTCTTTTGCTTCCTTTTTTGGATTTTGATTGTTAGTTGTTACATTTGAATCAAGAATTGAGCTGGCATTTGCAGAACCGTGTACGATAATTTTTATATTGTTAATAGTGACTTTGATCCTGATCAAAATGATTTAGATTCACTGCATCGAACATTTCAACTCAATTGTTATTAATATCCTAAAATTGACTTTAGAAACTTTTATTCATTCAATTAATGTGATTGATTGACTTGTAATTGCAAAGGAATGCTATCTCAGGTTTCCAAAAAAAAGTGCATGATTTGTTCTCTATTTCAAGAAATAAACTGATGGTACATTTCTATTACACTGTATTAGATGATAATTGTTTAATGTTTTTGTATAAATTGTTCATAACATTTTTTAAATAAATAAATTACACAAAAAAGAGAGAGAAAGGAAATGACCAATAAGTACACAGATTCGAAACATTCCTTTCCCAATCTATCTAAAACCCAAAATCCTATCTTCGCTAATTAAGACAAGAGCTCCCGAGTTCGAACCACGCGCCTCTTCTCACCAAACAAGCGCGTCAACGAACGAGACTTCGTCAAATTACCAAACTACCCCTTTTCTCTCTCGTGAGTCCCCAGTAGAGTACCACTCCCTCTTCAAAAACCTCTCTCTCTCTGTTTGGCTCCCAAATTTTCCTTTCCTTTCTTTTCTTTTCCTTTCCATTTTCTGAAATCCTACTCGATTCAGGCCAAGCGGAGCTCTGAGAACGATGGGAGTGGCAATGCACGCGAAGACGGACTCGGAGGTGACGAGCCTGGCGGCGGCGACGCCGCC
>JAYMSW010004078.1:0-11385 GCA_036897725.1 Erodium texanum
GTCCCATTTTCAGGCGGAACAACCAAAGCTCTGCAAGTAGGACAAGTATGTTGTCTCTCTAACCATGAGCGGAGGCAATGCACATGGAAGAGATGCCCACAAATTAATTTCTTAGCTGTGGTCATCTCTTCACGGCAAATAATGCACGTCACATCGCTTCTGCATATCCAATAGAAACAATTAAGAATATGTATGCAACATAGTATCTCCATGTTAACCAATAAACAAGATTGACCATGTAATAACTCACGTATCAAGTTCTTCAGGGGTAGCATCTGGAAACCGATCATTCATGTTGGAAGTAATCTTCCGATAACGCACATAATCAGCAACACGGACCTTGAAGTTCCTAAATGTCTCATAAAGCTCCCGTATTAGGTGCAAAGGCACACCATAATTCCTATACGACCAATGAAATCAATCAATTGCCAATAAATGTAATCAGCAGACATAAAAGTTAACGAAATAACACGAGAAAAAGGATGGAATATGTAACAATGATATGGAAGGTCAACTACAATTTACAACCAAACAGAAGCAGTGAAGATAAAATTTAACGAGGTTAAGTGAGAAAATGAGGAATGTAGATGAGCGCCATCACAAAATATGCACACATAGAAAAGCTAGTTAAGGACAGAAACATTAACTGAAAATATTAATGAAAACCTTTTGATTATATCATATTCAGAATTACATAAAATTCACCGTACAATAGAATGGAGTATACACAACCAAAAAGCAACAAAGCCCACGTGATGACTAAAAGGACATAACCAGCATATAGAGATTGCGTGATGTTTGGGTTGTTATTGTTTGTCAAAATTACAAAATTCAATTTCCAATTCTTTCAGGGCGATAGATAAATACATTGTGATCCAGATTGTCATCAGAATGTAAAGCATTCATTATAAAGACAGGCAAGAAGTAATACATGAAACCCAGATTTACTATCCCAACTTTTCCCATCTTTACTAACCAACTAACAAGGGAAGATGACTACCCAACCCTCATCAATTAAAGAATTGTAAAGCCTCAGCTTCAAGACTTCAAACACCGGAAAGGTTGTGAATATTCGAACTTATGCATCCAATTAACCATAAAGCATTGCATTAGCAGAGCTTCAGCTTGGACATGCACACCAACAGCAAAGACACGGGGCAAGCTTTGTTAGCCCCTAGATATGTTTGGTACTAACTTAAGATGTTGGGTGACCTAGGCCCTGAACTCAACTCATGAGCACAACTTAATGGTGATACATGAGTACTTTCAAAAGAACAAAGAATAACAAATGAAGCCAAACATAGTCCATCCCTCATTTGTCTACACTACTCTAGTCTAACTACATGAAGGATACTTTTAGTATTGAATATCCCTTCTATTAATGTTTCCAAATATCTACACGCATTTTAAGCCTTTCATTTTTATCGGCAAGACATCATAATTTATTAATAAAGGTCCAGATTTCCAAACAAAGTAATGTCCGAGTAAATGGTCACTTACATAAAAATCACAAGAAAGAAGCACAGGTACATAGACAAGTGGAGCAGGTCACGGATAAGTTCCAAGTAAAAGGTGTAGACGGGCTTTTTTTCCCACTGTCCTTCCATGAGCATGTCGCTAACATAGAAAATATATTTCACAAATGTAGACACTGTTGTTGTTGCCAGTATCATGTACCTGATACATAAAAATATTAAAACATGACAGCAATCAGAGATGGAAAAGCCAAAGGATAAAGGATTGCAGAAGTTATGAGCAGATATGGGTAGGTAAAGTAATAAATACAAATATTCAAATGATGTATTATTGCACCAGTTTAAATCAGGTCAAAATCAACTTCTTTGACCATCCCCTTTATCCAAAACATCACTGATGTATCTGATTATGCACTTGCTGCTTTATTTTTATTGTTACTTATAATATTGATATTATGAACTTCCCAGTTACAACACTAAACACCCTCAAAAGCATAAACAAAAATGCTATACATTTTACACTCTTGACTTGTCTTTGCATCCATGAAAAACAAAGAATATGATCAAGATCCCACAAAGGATTGGTTGATCACAACAAGGAGTGCATTTTCAACACAGAGAACTGATTGGGGGAAAAAAACTCCTATGAATATTTATTTCCTGAAAAAAAGCAACATGTTTCAGTCATTTTCTTTCAAGCAACTTACTCAAATGCAAAGAAGAGGGACACTGAAGCCTGCCAGGTTTGCAACAAATACTTGACTGAGTTGTACAAGAAAAGACTGTCTACAAGAAGAAGGAATCCCATAAAAGATACTATCCGAATGTGAGATAACTTGGGAACAGTTGGAGTAGTCTCTATGTACTCAACCCTCTTCTGGGCCAACCAATGCAATGCCTTGATCAACAAGAGAGCCGTAACCATGGCAAGGAATGTAACTGAGAAATCTTGTCTGAATATAGTGATAGCAAAGAGAATTTCCATGACCTCCCTCCATGATTGCTCATTCAACCTCTCCACCTCCGCTTCTCGTAGAGAACCCAGGAACACCTGTTTGATCAACTGCCAGAAAATGCACATAATGACCAGACCCATGTTGAGAAGAAGCACCAAACTGATCTTGGAAGTAGACAAGTAAACCATAGCTGGATAAAACTGCCCTCTACTACTGAAGGCATGATAAATAACCGCCAGAGTTGCTACTAGACTAACCCCAGCATAGGTTTGCAGCCTCATCATTTTGCTCCCACCTCTGTCACAACAAGCAACTAAATCATCAGATTTTTTTTTGAAGCCCTTCTAGAATCTGTTAACCTTGCACCAATTGAAAATAAACAAAATTTCTAATCTCAATACAACAGCAACTTAGCCATTTCCTCAATCCAATTGGGGTAGGCCCAGAATCTCAATGTAGCAACATAAATATACATAAAAGCTAAAACCTTGTGAGGAGCTATTAGCTACCAGAAACCAACCATTACAATCCCACGCGCATTATAAACTTGCAACAGCCCTATAGAGGGCAGCAAAACCCTATTTTACGCGCACATTCAAGTTCCAACATATTCCTCCAGAATTTTCTTGGCTGCCAAACACGATGGGGTTTAAAATACAGGAAAATTTGAAAAGAAGAAAAAAAACGCAGATCAGGGCAAGATCATTCACCTCTACTCCCTCCAAAAAATATCCGGAATAATTGTTTTATTAAACGTAATTAAATATACGATATAATAAGATTTATCCCAAATTGTGCAACTTGAATTGAAGATCGGAGATTTCTAAATTAATGAGGAAAATAGAAAAGTAATTAAATTGCAAAAGAGATTGATGAGAAAGAAAGGTACCTGGGCTTCTCGATGCTCTCTCTTCTTGTCTCCTTCAAATTCGTGCAATTCTATACTGTTTGGGGTAATTTCGGTCCTTTTTCGGAGGAAACATGTTTTGTGTCACCGATTTACGCCACCTGTCTACTTTCATGGAACTTGGATATGTATCGTTAAACACAAAACATTTGGATCAAACAAGTTTGGGCTCGGCCCAGTAGTTTATGGTATGGGAATGCATGTCACACTTCTTTTGTATTTCAGGCAATATTTGGGCTCACTCGGCCCAGTAGTCGCGAAAAGAGAGAAAATAAACAATAATAAAAATGGAGGTTAAATGAAAGAGGAATTAGGGTTTTGTAGAATCGGAAGTGAATTGATGGCGAAATTTAACGTTGTGCAGAAGAGGAGGAGAGCCGCTATTGCACAGAAGAAGAGAGCCGTGCACGGAGACCCAGTCACCGGGAAGCTCAAGCAAAGGGTCCAACCTATCTCAATCTCCGGCAAGCGCAAGCGCAAGCTCTTCAAGAAATGGCGCAGGGTAGTTTAATCAATCCACCAATCTCTCTCTCTCTTCTGTATATCTATATATAACAAATTGGGTACCCATTGAGAAATCAAGATCTCGTATTGTTTGATTATGGTTGCAGGATCAGAAGGATGCCGTGGAAAAAGGTCTAATCACCATGGAAGATGTCGAGATGGCTGTAGCTGAAGGTACTCTATACAATTACAGAACTGCTAAGCTGTTAATTCTTAGCTGTGCTTCAGATGATTATTTTTTGGTCACTGCACTGGGTTGTGTCTGTAATCAATTTGAATTTTTTCATTTCATGTCAAACAAATTTGAGAGTGGGCTGTACTTGAGCCTTTACTTTGAAACACTGTTTCTGTGATGCACTGATGCTGTAAGCAACTTGGAGATTGTGGGGTTTGAAAGTGTTTCTGTTTGCATAAAAAGTTAATTGTATTTTTCTATACTAGTTAAGTTTATTAGTTTTGCTTATAGTTATAGTCTTGCAATCAAATATTTTATTTTTCGAGGCGGGAAGGTTAGGTCTATTTGTGTATAAAGAAACATTAGAAATCAGTCCAGGAACTTTTGTTGTGACAGAGTAGTGCATTTTACTACATAATCATAATTCTCTATTCTTGATAGAATTATAATTACAGAAATGGGACAGAACCTGAGAGGTCAAACCTCATTATAGGTGTATAAAACTATTTAGTGTGATTCAATAGTGTTTATCGCTAATGTGATTTTATCTATGGGAAGCAGGTACATCTCAAGATAAAACTCCAAAAACTTTCAATGTGAAGAAGGGATTGAAGCTTAAACAGTTAAAAAGGAATAAGGGTGAGTGCCATCTTTGTTTTATCAATTCCTTTAGTTTCATGTTGCTTTATTGATATATGAATTGTGACATTATTAATGAGTACATGTGTTTACCAGGGAAGAAGAAAAGTGCAAAGCCAGCTGGTCCAGCCTCGGTTGATTCCATGGTAGAAGAGTAGATTAGTTATTGTCTGTAACTTACTCTGAAGGAACAAAAATGTAGAGGCAAATTTATGATATTAGATTATCATAGCTATGCTTTTCCTCTGTATCCTATCATGTTTCTTCGGTAACCATTTGGAAAGGAATGATCTAGTTTTTCAAATCATATTAGATGAATGTGAAGTAGATTCAATTTGTGGTGATTCCAAAAGGATTGCACTCTTTTGATGAACGAGTTGAAGAACGAAATTGAAAATTTTGCTACAATCTTTAATTTGTGGTGACAGTACACTTTCATGAATTAACAGAGTTTTGTACCCAAAAAAAAAAAGGGTTATTACTGATTGTGAAAAAAAAAAGGTTTGTAGTACAGTGATGAACCTAAAAAGAAAAAAGGTAAATGTGCAAGCAATTAATTTATATGAATTAGCAGAAATATATAGAATGGGCTGTTGCTCCGAGGTAGCTAGCCCGGCCCATCTATTGGCCCATCAATTTACCACAACAATCACCATTTCTATTGTCGCTCTTCTTCTTCATTCCGTGTTCTCTGAATTCTGTCTCCGAAGCTCTGAAGCAATGGCATGGACTTTGATGAAAATTCTTGTGAGGTCGTCTCATGCGACACCTTCCGCCAGAAATTTCAGTCTGGTTGCCACTCAAATCGGCAATCACACGGCCAAATGGATGCAGGTAACTCTTCAATCAGTGTTATACACATTTCTCGGCATTTTAATTTCTGATTCATCTTCTGCTTCGTTTTGTTTATTCTTGCCTTAGGTTTTGTTCGATTAGACCAAAAATCTTCATTTTCTCGCGTATTAGGGTTTACAGTTTTGATGCACAAATTTCAGATCGCTTAACCTATCGGCGCTCAAGATGGATTATAGATGTTGAAGTTTTTTTTTTTTGTTTTCCACTTAAAGTTTATATTTTTCGAATAGAATCAGCTGAAATTGAAGAGAAAAAACAGTTATGAGAATTTTAGTTGATTAATTAATTTTAAAATTTATGGGATCCGAAATTGGTAGCAATTGTGGACATGATTCATATAAATCTGGACATAAATTACGTATTACACACAGGGCTTTTGGTTCTGTTGTGGTGCAGATTTCATTACCTTAATTATATGGTAAAATCTAAGGATAATAAAAATATTATTTTCGCAAAAAACCTGGTGTTTGTGTCGGGTTTTGCTTCTGATGATTTAGATTCAAGGTCGAAGGGCTGAGATTGGGAAATCTATCATCTCTTAAGCAATGATAAACCTTTATGAACTTTGAACAAGAACGATCCTCTGAAATGAAATGAGGATGGTTCTCCATACAGAATTTAGGTTAGGTGGATTTAATAGGATGATTAAAGATATCTTCTCCCGTGCTCCAAGCAGTTCTCTGGATTTATTGTGAGAAGTCAAATAAAGATGGTTATCCAATAGGGTGATCAAAGATTGTTTATTGTGAGTTCAGTGAAGACAATCGTTAACTCTATCAAGCATGATACAGTTTAGTTGTGGGGAGGGAGAGAGCTGGTGAGTCCCAGCACGATGCAAAAGGCTACCCTTTCTTAGTCTAGCAACATATTTACCTTCAAGGAAGTTGGTCCCCAAGTGATTTACACAAATTTTAGATAGTATTCATTTCTTAAGAGTGGAATTATTTCCTTAGATTGGAAGGAATACTTGACGATAATTGTTGCAGTCTGATGGTTGATGCTGGAATTATAAGAATGTGGAATTCAGAAGTTATCATCTGTTTGATGGATCTAAGGATGCCCTGTTGGAGTTTTAATATTGGATATTTTTATTGGATGCATATATTTATCATGTTCTGCATTTATTTATTCTATAGGGATGTGATGGTTTGCTGAAGCTTGTAAACATGCCTGAATGAAATTGCTTGTTGATTTGCCAACCTTCGTGGATGCGTGATCATCATATGCATGCTTGTTTGGTTATATGTGAAAATGTTCTGATTGTCAAAGCTAGAAGCTTTTGGTAGGTGTGGATGTAAATGAGATATTGGATTTGAACTGTTACTATAGAATGAAATGTACTCAACGATAAAGCTTGGTATTACTTGTATGATTTAACTTCTTTTTGAATTCCTCATTGTTCTTTAAGTATACTGTAACATTAGAATGGCACCAAAATGCAGGGAAATACATAGTGATATGTTCTTTTCCCCTATCTTTTTGAAGTTAGACAATCAAATTATGAGAGATTAGCTCTATTCTCATAAATGTTTGTGCATAAATTTTGATAAATTTGTACTAATATTTTATATTTGCAGTTCTGTTTTGAATGCCTTATTTTCCTTATGCCTTCATTGCTGGTGTAAATCATTTATCCAGGCTTCTATTTCCTATGCTACATTTTGCATGCATTCTCATTGGATAGGTTTTTGTTTAAATGTAAGAGCTGTGTACTGGGAAAAATTGAGGTTTACTTATTACTTTTATTCACAGGACACAAGTAAAAAGTCCCCTATGGAGTTGATCAATGAAGTTCCCCCTATCAAGGTTGAAGGAAGGATTGTTGCTTGCGAGGGAGGTTAGTTTTACATTTGCTACTGTTCATTTACCATTCATCTAATACATTGTGCTTCTGTGAAGCTGTTATGGGTTTGTAGTCTTTCTGAATTTAACACTCACTTCAAACGTTTTTTTTTTTTTTGCTATTTCAGATACCAATCCTGCACTTGGACACCCAATTGAGTACATATGTCTGGACCGTAGTGAACCAGCTGTTTGCAAGTATTGTGGTCTACGCTATTTCCAGGATCATCATCACTAGAAGCCGTTGTGACTGGGCAAGACCCTTACTTCTTTGCGTGATCTTGTTTCTACCCTGTTTGTTGACAACATCAATTTGTTGTGATCATACTTCTACTTGTTTAGCATCAGCAAAATAAATGTTTGGCACGTTGGCATACACAATCTTGATCTAAATTGATCTTTATCCCTTCTCTTTCTTTGTTCATCCACTGGAGGAACATATATAACATCAATGCTCAGGGATGGCACCCGTAAAGTATTTGTTTTGTTCATATTTAACATTTCGATACAAAGTAGATAGAACAAGTATTCATGTGTATGACTCACTGTGATCTGCATTTGGTTTAGGGAGGCTGTCCCAATTGGTTGGGGGAAATGATTAACTATTACTAAAAAACATGTACTATATGATACCAAAACTTTGGATGATGAAATTTGCCATCTCTCAACATTGTGCCATAACTAACAAGTGAAGAATAAATACTGTTAGATTGCAAGCGCACCATGTCTCTGTATATTAGTTCCAAGGACACAATAGCGGAGGATTCAAATTTGTTTATTGATTGCAAGCACATCATGTTCTCTCTCAAAGGTAATGCTATTGCCTAGCAATTTTGAAAACCCCACAGGGCTATTGTGTGGGCTGAAATTCAACCTGACGGAAGTATTACCAAAATACTCCTGAATAAGGGGCAAAATAATAATGACAGCATCATGAGGTGGGCTTGGTTTGAAACCTATACATGCCATTCTGAACAGCAGGTTGATACATTTCTCTGTCTGCCTGGATTAGAAAGGAAAACAAAACTCCGAAATACCGACCTAACGATTGCTCTTATCACGGCCTCCATCTGCAAGTTTCTTCCTCTGTTGATGCTCTGCAACTTTATAATCTACCACTTCGCGGAACAGACTTGAATCAAGCACACAATTCTCACTCCCATACACAGCAGCTTGGACACTGGCTATCAATTTTGCAATCTCTCTCCCAGAAAACCCTTCGGTCTTAGCTGCAGCTTCCTTTAGGACATCATCAGTCAACCCCTTTATCTCAATCTTCTGCTGCTCTCGTCTGAACAAATTGCTGAATAAGCTGGGCTTTCTTGATCCAGCCTGAACAATATACTTCTCCAGGTAGAGCTTTAGCAGCATGAAGCGTTCCTCTTCTCCAGGCAGAGGGAATTCAAGGACTTCATCAATACGGTCTGCAACAGCTGAATCAAGGTCACCAGGGCGATTTGTAGCAAGGGCAAGAACTATGTCCTTTGACTGGTCACCGGTGCGGAAAAGGAGGGCATTGAGTGCACTCCTCTGAGCTTCACTCATATATGTTTTGTTCCGCCTGCAAAAGTTATACCAAATAATTGAGAGGTTGTGTGTCTGATTATGGCCTTTTACTACTGATGTTGTGCAATGAAAAATTGAATATTTAATTAATTAGCAATCAAGACTTACTCGCACAAAAATGCATCTGCTTCATCGATGAAAAGCAGCAAACCCTTTTTAGACTTCTTGGACCAATCAAATAACTCGTGTATTTTTGTGACAGCCTGTGACCCCAAGGGGGCAACATCTCCTCCTGTCATCAGAGCATAGTCTAACCCCTAATACCATGAGAGAGAATAAAAATGTCAGAGAAAAGAGGAAAACATACTGCGGTAGTACTTAAACTTAACATAAATTGTAAAACACATGGTAATCTACAAGCAAGGTCCCTAATCATCCAATAAATTAAGAACTAACTCCAACCCGATCTGTTTTTCTGATCATCAAGAGTATAGATGTATAACAAGTTAATTATGACCATTTTTCCACACCTGCTCATGAACTATTTTCATTTTTAGTCTTGGAAGTACAAAAAGATATGGGAAAAAGGACAAAGGAATACAATTTTCTACTCCCATCTGCTCCAAATAAGTGTCCTGTTTGACTTTTGGAAATTTTAGTTTTTTCAAGCTCCACTTCCCCACCATGTCCCTGTATGCTCTCACTTGCTAAGATACTTATGTGATAACAACTCACTCATGCAGGGATACTAATGGTAATCCATGCATAATCCACTTCCTTAAAAGAAAAGTGGACACTTATTTTGGAATGAATGGAGAATTGTCTAGTGTATCATTAATATCATGCCTTCCCAGTAACAGGAAACAGTACCATATAAGATTTCATACCGATTTACGTGCTAGCTCTCTAGCAGCCATTGTTTTCCCGGTTCCCGGAGGGCCATAAAACAGCATATTCCGGAAAGGAGCTTGGTGGGATTTTGTATTGGCAGTTGCAGATGAGAGTTGTTCAATTCTTTTCTGAAGAGAAGGGTGCAAAATAACATCACCAAAGCCTTTCCCCTTTTCTGAATCGGCCCCTTTACGTGATAGATTGCTCATAGCCCGTGAAAACAAGCCAGACCAAGGGTATTTTCCTCTGGAGGACTCTCTGATGAGAGATGGTTGTCCCAATATTCTATCCACATAGCTCCATATAACCCTTGCTCCTTCCCTGCATTATAGAAATTATAAAAACTAAAGCTATAATATTAGCAACAAAAAAAAACTCATAGCAGCTTAAGTCTGCTTAAGCTTTGTAAGAGGGCCTATGATCTGTTATTATTTTGTAAAGCAATTTTAGATTAACTGTATACTAACTGCAACCAAGTAGGGTAATTCAAACAACAGTGTCATAATTCTCATTTCGGGAATACATCCCTCTGAAGGAAATAGTATAAAATGATATAAAGAACATATGATAACTTTTGCATATTGTATAGTGTGAAAATTAAGTGATGAGATATAGAAATATAAATTACGTGTAAATAAAGAATCATGGCAGCAATTACATCACTTCAAATACTTTCATCTACACACACTTCAACCTATTGCTACCCAGGTTAAATTACTAACCCTCTTGTGCGAATAAAGTCAAATCAAAACTGTAAACCTTTTACTTTTGGATACAAAAGGAAGAACGAACAAAATAAGAAAACCACCATTGAGGGAGAGTCACTCCATACATTTCTATCAGCTTCAAGAAGCAGAACCCTCTACTAAAAAAAAAAAATACACTGCAAGCCCATTCATTTTCAATATGTAAACCCCAATTCCATATTGAAACATAAAGCCACAAAAGGAGTTCGATACAAGATGGGTACATTTGAGTTGCTACAAAGAATAAATACAGAAAACGGTAGAAAGATAAGCATCAACAAAGAACAAACATGTGTGAAACCCAAGACAATGAGCAGTGTTCAAGAACTTGGGAGTACTCGACAAGTATTCGGAAAAATATGCTTACCGATCCCGAGTTGGGGAACTCGGTTGAAAACTCGGTCAACGCGGGAAACTCGGCCAAACTCGGTCAAACACATCCAAACTCGGCAAAACCGGTCAAACTCGGAAAGGTCGGTCAACGTGGCCAACACGCGAGTCAACTCGGTCAACTCGCAGATCTGGTTTGATTTTGTTATTTTAAAAGCCCAAGTTTTGTACTTTTTACAAATCAAACCCACTAACCCTGTTCTCCTCTCAACCTCATTCTCTTCTGAACCTCGTTTTCCCTTCATCGCATCAAGGCAACAACAATATCCAGGACATCTAAGGCAACGACAACAATAAGTTTTTCGCTTCTTCCTTAGAGCAACAAACTAGGTCTCATCTTCCCCAAATTTAAAGTCTTCCCACTCTCTTTATTCGGTGAAATAACATTGAAATTATACAATACTTAAAAAGAAATTTTACAAAAGGGATAAATAGGAGATAGATCAATAGTTTACCAAACATTTGTTGCCTATAATGTGAATGTAGTAAACTTGTTAAT
>JAYMSW010004079.1:0-11385 GCA_036897725.1 Erodium texanum
TCTTGTTCTATTCATTGGTTGCCCGTAGCACGTTCTGAAACATTGGGCAACTTAAAGTCCGTGTCTAATTCCTATGAGCAGTTTTCGGTAATTACCCCTTATAAATTTTTCATAATACTTTATTGCTCTCAAACTCATGTATTAATTGTAAATAAGAAGACACATAAAACGAGTTATTATTTTA
This sequence comes from Erodium texanum, assembly GCA_036897725.1. NCBI lineage: Eukaryota > Viridiplantae > Streptophyta > Magnoliopsida > Geraniales > Geraniaceae > Erodium > Erodium texanum. Next base: position 185 of record JAYMSW010004079.1, read on the forward strand.
TGCTTTATTTATGGTGTTCAATTTTTAACTTAGATTTCATATATTTATAATAATTTTAGTAGGGACATTCTCCTTTCTCTTGTCTGTGTTTATTCAATTCTATATGTATTTTTTCACATAATATTATTATTATTTATTTACATTAGAAAATAATATTTTATTTTATGTTATTTCCAATATTAAAATCCAATATATAACGGTCCACACGAACGCATGAAATTCATGGCTAATAAAAAGTGATCTTTCAAAGCAAATGTCGGTTTGCTATTTGATATATAAAAATCATAATAAAGGCAGTAACCGAGTGAAGTCACGTGCGTGCCTGCACATTTCATATTTGTGTGTGAGAATTATTCAAAAATTTATTTAAATCAAAAGTGGTACCAAACGGGCAAGCCCTCGTGTCCTTCTTCCTTGATTTGATCGCCACTCAGAACCAGAAGCACGAGGATCACTGGTGGTTGGAGATTGGTAAGTTCTCTGTTTCTTTCTTTCTACGCCGTTGTTGTTTTGTCGTTGTGGTTCTGTTCGCTTTGTCCTCAAAGAGAAGTCTGAGAGTGACGTGAGTTTGTCTGAGTTTCGCCGATCGAGTCCCGGAAATGACGTCGACGACGAAGTAGAACTCAATTTCGGGAAATATTCTGGTTCAAGTTCATTTTCGTTTGATTTATTTTTGTATTCTATGAGTACTGGCCTTGCTACTGCTTTACTTAGATTTTTCTGGGTTTGTAGTTGAATTGGAATTCTATTTTGAGCGAAAACGTCGCGATTTCAACCATTTATAGAGGACACGCAAGTTGAGTCGTCTCTGGTCAAAATCTGACGATATATCTAGAGAAAGTGAGGATTTTGTTGACATTTTTTTTTTTATTAAATTGACATATCGGCTTCCGAACAGATTTATGTGTTTTGGTTTCAGTGGAAATGGGGTTCTGGAATTTAGTTTATTATGAAGAGTATTTACATTTTGTTTGGAAATATTAATTCATGGAACATGATTTTTTTTTTTTTGTGAAATTCATTTCAATTTACAGACCACTCCTGTTACTATTTTGGGCTTGGTTGCTTAGGGGGATCTTATTTTTGTTTGATTTTTTTTTTTCTGTGTTGTGTGTTTGATTGATGAGAAAATGCTAGTAAAAGTATCAAATGCGAAGTTTTGTGTTATTGATCATGTTTTTTATCGGCAATAAGCGCACATTTAAGCTAATGGGTTGTCTTAAGCTTTAGTTTCACAGATGATATTTATCTTCAATCTCCAAGTAACAAAGAATATGAAACATATTTTGTTTATTTTGTGTTTATTCAAAAATCTAACCAAGTGAGAAGGCATAGACCAGATCCACACATATACGAATAAACATGTTTTTTTTGTTGGGGAGTTTGTTAATTGTAAGGCAGGTTTCTTCATAATTGATCTAGTTGGATTATTCTGATATGTTGGATTTACAGTGTAGAGACCTGGGTATCTGTGGCAGCTTTGGAAACTACAAGGTTTGGTTCTTATTTCAGACACCCGCGAGGAATGAACATGAATACAAATCTTTTGGATATTCAGCCAGAGGAGCTTAAATTCATATGTGAGTCCTTGTTTATAGCATGTATGAACACTTGTTTACTCTTTGTAAATTTAATACCCTGTTTGGCTGCTATGGGAGGAAAATAATTATAGGAACAGTATTTTAGCCTTACTCCCTACAATTCAAAGATTCCAGCTTCCAGTTCCCATCCATTTTCCTTCCACGTTATTGCAGTCAAACTGAGGTCTTATATTGTAAATAAATAATTGGGTTAAAGGAATGCGCTGCGAAGATTAATTTGAGATGTTATTGTATCTTATTTACTTGTGTAGCCATGTTATGTGTTCTGCAGCCAATGGACTAACACTACCTTACTGTTTTTTTACAGATGAACCGAAGAAGCAAAGCTCATGTTCAGTTCAGCTCATCAACAACTCTCATAAACATGTTGCATTTAAGGTTTGGCTCACTATTTTACCTATTTAGGGTATTGCGAACTGTTTATTCTATCAGATAAACTGCCAGATAGCATTGTAATAACTAAGACACAATATTGACAGGTTAAAACCACAGTACCAAAGAAATACTGTGTACGACCAAATGTAGGTGTTATTATGCCAAAATCAACTTGTGATTTTACAGGTATGCCCATTCACTTCATTAAGTATGACATATTTATGGACATTTTTGCTTTGCATATTCATGCCGGTCAGCAGTCGTTTTGTGTCCTCTTTTTTTTTTGTCGAAATGCATGCTTGTAGAAAGATATAGTAGATGGAAAGGCTACAAAGGATTAATCAGATTCAGACCTTTCCCCCCTTCCATTTCCCCATTTTTTTGGATGACATGACCCTATGTGGAAATACTTGGTCTCTGGCATCATGTTCCTAGATGTCGGTATTTATGGGCTGGGAGCTTCTTTATGAATGAACATGTGCATATTTTTCAATTGCCTCAACAACATTGTTATTATTTATGATGTTTTATTGAGGCAGCAGTGTGTGTGTGAATATATATGTGCTTATGAAGCACTATCCCCTAGTTGACAGTACTGGTACACCAGTGTGTTTCTCTTTGAAACAATGTCGCAGGCTGTCAGTATGTACCAGAGACACCTATACTATACCAAGTCTTCTCATTTTAAAACTGTAGGCTGTTGAATGGGATAATATGGTTGCTCTTTTTTCAAAAAATATTTGTCAGAATGGGGTTGAAAGCTCTAAGAGAATTTAACCTAAAATAGCTGACAGTAACAGCGGACAATGGCCACACATATCTCTCATTTCTGACACTGCTATTGCACCCTCTATGCCCACCATGGATGCAAATGTGATCCAAAAAAAGTTTGTAAAAAGATTTTGAGTATCTATTTCACAAGTCGATGTTCAAAATAACTGTTTTTTTCTCACAGGAAAACTAACAGATCTATTTTGATAAATAGCTAAAGAAGATGAAAAAGTTGCCGGGCAATGGCTCTGGTGAAGTGCTTTCCATACACTTTATAATACTAAGATTTATAATAACATGTAATTCTGAAGAATGGAGAATGATTAAGAAAGGATTATCTTAATCCTTGGGGAGAATGCCTTCAGGATTAATAGCTTATGGAATAATTGACTTGCAGTTTTGAACAACGTATGCTTGTATGCTCCTGAGTTATTTGTTTTTGTTGGTTCACCTCTGCACCTTAGCTACTCTGATGCCTTCTCTTGTTAAGTATCCGGTTCTTTTCATTCTTGCTTCTTCCGAACTGAGAATTTTAGTTTTGATGCAGTTATAATGCAAGCACAAGGATCAGCTCCTCCAGATCTGGTTTGCAAAGATAAGTTTTTAATTCAAAGCACAATCGTAAATGGTTCCACAACCAGTGAAGATATAACACGAGACATGGTAAGTCCTTGAGTTTCTTAATTAACATAGTGTCTTCTTTTTCATTGCCTTATTGTTGTTTGTCAGTTCATAAAAGGTGGGGACAAGTACATTGAGGAGAGAAAGCTCAGAGTGTTGCTCCTCACGCCACCTCATTCCCCAATACTTTCTCCAATGAATGGAAAATCAAAGCAGGAACGTGCTAATGAAGCTTCAGTTCTAAAAGATCAAGTATTGGGTAGAGTTGAAATAGTCACACCACAAGAGAAGGTTATTATTATGATTTCATACTTCGTAATGTTGATTATATACATGCAAATTTTCTTCATCTTAATGTATCTTCCCTTGCACATGAAGTTAGTTTCAAATTATTGATTCTCTTACATGCCTTGCTCTATCATTTCCGGGATATCTGAATTTTAGAGCAAGCTACTATATTATTTTCTTTTTTCTGTACTTTTGTCCATGGTGGTGGAGCTTACATAATTTAATTTCTGGTTCTTTATTGACAGAATTTTAAGTCTGTATTCTACCAATTAATTATCTTTACAATATCATAATATATATTTTTCCCCACTTTTACACTAGCTTGCCTGCTTTGTCAGATAGCAAAGGATGAGGTCTCATCCAAAATGACTAGCGGGCTTGAGTTGAATCCAATGAAGAAGAATGTAGAGTCTACAACTAAAATTGCAGAGTTCGTGCCAATGATGGATGCAAAATTATGGCAGGCAAGTGATGCGGGGTCCATACCAATTAAGAATGCAGAATTGTCGCCAGCAAAGGATGCAGGCTACAGACCAGTTAGGAGTGCAGAAATACTGCCAGAGAAGGATGGAGGGTCCATGCCAATTCGGAATGCAGAATCGTCGCCAACAATGGATGCAAAGTTTAAGCAAGCAAAGGATGAAGAGTTTTCAAATATTAAGAATGCAGAATCATTATCAACAAAGGATGCAATACTTAATCCAACCGAGGATGAAGGGTTCACACTTACTGAGAAAGCAGAATTAACGCCAGTAAAGGATGCAACGTCAACTTCAACACAGGATGCTCAGTTAAGGTCAGTGAAGGAGGCTGATTTGGTGCTTGTAAATGATGTGGAGAAGCTGGAGTTAGTAAAAAACATTGAGGAAATGAAGTCGAAATTGATTGAACTTGAATCAAAGCTGTGTGAGGTTAGCTTTTCTCCAGAAATTGTGCCTTTCTCTACACTTTTTCATACAGCTCGCATGTATTTCTTCTTTACTTTCTCTTGATTAGATGCTGAGTGAAATTCATAATCATTATCGTGGAATTGCCAATCATGATTCCTTTCGTTGTTGTTAAGTTTTTTTTCTTTCTTTTTTATGATTGTGATCCAAGTGTCGTGGACCTCCTTTGCAGGCTGAAACTACCATTTCAAAGCTTACTGAAGAAAACAGATCAAGTAATAAAGATAGTCAACTCCTGCGAAAAGAATTAGTAATTTCTTCACTCCTTTTCTTTTCAAGTACTTATAATTGTTATGAAGTCATGAAATCAGCCAGACAGCCACAAATCATTCACTGTGGTCCCATCTTCTGCTAGGAGCTGATATGATTGTAGAATAACAATTAGGGTTCATCTTTCTCTCTCTCTCACACACACACACCTTTTACCAAGATGCTAAAGCACTTCTCTATATCTTAAGTTTGTCTCTCTTCTCTCTCTTAAACACAAACACAGACCTACTTTACCAAGATGCTAAAGCACATAGCATATTTTAACTACAATAGCTGCACGTTATAGGGGCCCAAGTAAAACATTCGTGATGGTAGTGGGTTGATTTTCCTTGCAGGATTGGCGGATGAAGAGGGGTGGACGAAAAGTGAAAGAGGGATTCCCGTTACTGTTTGTGTGTATGGTGGCACTTGTATGTATCATGTTAGGATACCGACTACATCCAGGTACATGAATGCTTAACTAACGGGGAAGAAGACACCTCTGTAGGAGAGGACACCTTGGCATGCCTACAGGCGAAAAAATAGAAATGGAACTGGCAACATAGTTACTTGGCCGGACACCGTTTTGGGATGCTTTAAACTGTAGTTACTATGACTTGAAATTTTACTTTGTTTAGCAGTGTATATGCGTACAGATTTTCTTTGAGAGACTTTGACTTCCTGTTACTGTGGTTTTACTTTTATCCGCGTGTTTAGGTAAGGATCGATAAAAGCACGGGTCGTAGTTGTATAGAGGATGGTAACCAAATGATTTATATGAATGGCTTCGCATAATTGTGTTTAGGGATATTATTACACATATACACCTGAATTATAAGCTTTATCAGCTAGATACACTTAAAAAAAAATTTGACGTTAAAGCTACCTTAAATATTAAATTTTATCACCATCCAAGTTTTGTTAGAATTTTGGATGAAAAACTAAGCATGTGCTTATCACATGCATGATAAAATAATGAAATGACACGATTGCCCTTAACCCTACAAGAGCCCTCCGTCTCTTCTATCCCTCTCTGTTGTGTTGTTATCCCAGAGACAAAAAAGAAGAGAGATTCAACAGCAAAGCTCCGTGACATCTTTTTCGGCCGTTCTCGCCGACACGGAGTGAAATCCGACCATAAAGACTACACCTCCGGTCCTGTCTTCACCAGTCCGGAGACTTCGGCTCTTCCCTTCCCGGCGGGGTCCGCATCAAACACTTGCCTCGCCATAAATTTCCAAATCCCGAACAACGCCGACAATGGATCCCGTTGGAAACCCGGAGACCTTCGACCTCAAGAGCTTTGTTCGTGTTCTCTAGAGTCAACGCCTCCCTATTTCGGAACGGCTAGTCGTCTTCGGCGTCAGCGATGAACAAAGAGTAATCTTTGGTGAGGGTTTGAGATTTTAGAGTTAGTGAGTTTTTTTAGTATAGGGTCAGATCTGAAAGTTAGAGGGTTTCTGGGTCATAGCTGAAAATCTGCAAAATTTGATTCATGATACGAATTGAGTAAAATGGCTACAATCAAGGATTTGGGACAAAAAGAAATGAAAGTGAGTATCAAATTGAATCACATTACATCTAATGACAAGAGTGATTAGGAATAACCAAAAAAGAAAAGAAAAAGAGAGAGATTGAACAAAAACAATAAAAGAACAAAAAGAACGGTGCAAGGACAGTTTTTGCAAATTCAGAAACCTTGACTGTGATAAAAATTGAAATGTAAGGTACCTCGAAGGTCAATAAATTTTTAAAGTGTATCTATCTGATAAAGTTTATAACTTAAGTGTATGTATGTGATAATATCCCTAAATACAATGCATATACAGGATAAGTAAACAAAATGAGTCCATAATTAACGCCGCATGACTATGAGGCTACGTGTTCACAACCCATGTGCTTTAGTTTTAGCTTTAGTCACCATAACCTTAACCTAAATCTAGGTGTAGGTTGGGGTAATTAGCCCCCAATAATTCATATTCGAAACTAATAATACAAACAAAAAAAATCCTACAAAAAACAGTACTATTATACATATCATATGGTAATGGTAGTAAATAGTAATTTGCTGCCGGTGAAGAGAAAAAAGCGATCACCTGATCAAGGACACATTCAGCAACCAACCAACCAAGATGCATGTATCTGAATTTCAGGAGACACACCTGGAGATCAGAACATGATTTACAGAAAAACAATCAGTTTTGAGGAAAATATGGTTCATGAATGTATAAAAAGAAACTGCACTGACAAATCCTAACATCAAATCCAAACTGTCCATTTTTGTCAAGACAGATTGACAAAATGTGGATTTTAAGAATTCCAGTCATACATAGGTTTTCTGGATGAACATATATGTTGCATAGTGCAGCATCTACTCCAATTTTGTTTCAGGCATACATGTGCATTGAATTTGGAAAAGGTGAAAGGAATCATCCAGAGTGTGTTTCAATGGTGTCAAGCTGGTGGAGGCTTAGGAGGGGTTGGCTTGCTAGAGGAATCATGTGGAGCGCATGTTCAATGAGTTTTGAGAACATGCCCAAAGCAACCTACAACCAGAGCTCTGGCTAATCAAAAACTTGCCCCTTCTAATTCTATAAACTACAATGAAACTTTGAGTGCGTGTATATGGATGTATAATTCTCACTACTTTGACAATCATTTTAATAATACATGCTGTCTAAATACTGCTAACCCATGTCTTCAACTTCTTATAAAAGGCATAATCTTCTACCATTTCTGCATCGGGGTCTTTCATTTCTCTATTCTTTTGGCAACTAAAGCTGCTAAACTCTAAATATAAGTTCCCTGAGCCTCAATATCCTTAATAGGTTTGTTCTCATCAAGATCTCAAATACAAGTTCAAGGAATTATGGGCACCTTTTCATATCCCCTCCTTGTGTTGAAGCATAAGGTCAGAGAGAATGAGAAGTGCAAGTCAACAATTGAATCCTTGCGGGATAAGGTTTTGGAAGCTCAAGCCAAGAGAACAAGGAAAGGAGGGAAGATCCAGAGGAGGGCTGTGCATATACAAAACAGTGGACATCCTCTCAAGAAGACGAGGCCAGGAGCAAGGTATTTAATGAAAGGAAGAGTATGTAGGAAGCCAGGCAGTAGTAATGTGACAGTTAGCAAGATCAATACACTAAAGAAGCTGATACCAAACAGCGAGTCTGTGGGCATAGATGGGCTCTTAAGGGAAACAAGTGCTTACATTTTGTCCTTACAGACGAGAGTACAAATAATGCAAATTATGGTTAAGGTATTAACAGATTCTGATGAGTGATGAATCACTTATTCATAGGTAAGTGATATCATCATTTTTTATGTTTTCTGGGTTGTAGTTGCTATGGTCATCGAAGCTGGTATTGGAAGCTCATGGCATTTGTCCATCTGTTGCCACTAGAATTTTGGTTAACTTAGGTCAATCTATAGTGTGAAATTCTGTGGGATATTGATTGGCAAAGTTTTAATTTTAAACTTGTTGGTAATGTAAAGCATTTTCCATAACCTCTTCCTATTTATAATAGCAAATATTACCCTAGCCTGGATCACCATTGATCTGTCTAGCTTCGTGCCTGAGTAATAATGTTTTACACCTCCGTACATGTACGAAAGGGGTTCAATGCTAAACTTACGACCATGAAAACTTATAAATACATACAATACGTGATCTTGGAATGAAAAATATACATATGATGATTATATGAACGATGTGTAGACACTAAACTCTTACCAATAGTGAAAGAAATTAATCAAACTCATTTAGAAGATGATGATGATAATAATGATGTCAGATGAAGGGAAAAGGCAGTTAATCATCAGTTTTGGGATGTGATCCTATAATGACAAGATATATCAAGAGGAATTAAAAATTTAATTAGATGAAGTAAATTCTACAAATGAGTTCATTAGCATGAAACGTATGATAATTTTGAAGTATTCCTTACTTGCCATTTTCAGCTATTGTTGATTCCTCACGGCTTTGCTCAGGACTCCATCTTGTGACTGTTTGCTCCTCAATGGTATACATATCCAAACAAGATGGAGAAACATCACCATGCCCTTTCCTATCGATGTGAAGAACTAATAATGTTTTTGCAACACTTCCACAAAGTCTAATAGTGCAATGAAAATCAGACCACACCCTCAATCGCCCATTCACATCACCATCTCCATCTGATAAAACAAGCACGGCATATTCAGCATGGACAAAAGCTGGATGATGACAGTAAGCAACAAAGTCGACACCATATTGAGATCCTGACCTCACTACCCAATTCTTCCCTCGAAGATGTGAATAAGCCTTGTAGAGATTAGGGAATGTGTCCCTCTTGGATTTCATGTACAGCCATAGCTCTTCATCATCTTTGGGACACTTATCTTCACTAACTATCTTGAGGCATTTCAAGGAATGGCATAGGTAAAAGGCTTCCTCCATACCCAAATGAAACCACTGCTTATCCTTCTCAACAGTAGCAATGGGTCGGCCAAAACAAGAACGGTTGAGTAGATCAGTTTGTTCTGTGTCTGCAGCAAGAAGTACACTCGACCCAGAGAGCAATCCATAAGCATCTGATTCTATTAGAGAACACTGAAGCTGTGTGACAATCTTCGACATGGGTTCTGCAAGAGCTTTGGCTTTTGACCCCTTTCCTTTCCAACGAGGCCCCATTTTATCCTTCAATAGGATCAACCAATCTAAGTCAAAAGAACACCTCTTCTATTGTTGTGCTCTCTGCTGCACCTCGAGAATGAGCTCTGGCTTGCAGGTATTGCTCTCTCTCTCTCTCAGATTCTTTTCTCTTTTACTTATCACTTGCAGCAACAAAGAGAGCCCTTGTAGGCTTTGGGCTGAAGTCTAATTAGGTAATTGAACCTAGAAACATAAACACAATGAATTTGCAGAAATAAAAATCCAAATTTTTTCACCTCCCAAACATTTAGGGAAGAAAGAACAGCACGACTAATACACACAATCCAACAAAAAAAAACATGAAATCCTAGCTAATCAGCCTCGAAACCTAGATTACTCAAGCCCCATTCAATAAAAACAATAAACCCTACAAATCAAAATAAAGAAAATCACAACAAATGAAGGACATGAACCCAGAAAAAACGAACCTTGATCACCATAGACGAGTCTGGAAACCGGCCGAGTGGGAGAGTTGGAGTGAGCCGTGTATGAACCCAAGCCCTAGCACGATGACGGTTGAATTGGAAACGAATCGGAGTTCCAATTTCTATCTGTCACACACCGGAGCGCCTAGTAGTCTAATGGAGCCAGACAACTAGCCTAGGCTAAGTTGTTAGTTAGGCATCTAGGATAATACTTCAGGATGCTTCATTGAGGTACGGTTATGTGTAATAGAAACTGAACTATCAATCAATGTCAAACACGATTCCTATTTCCTATCAGTAGCTTAAACTTATCCAATACATGTCCATAAGAAAGGCACAACCTTTCAAATCACCAAAACTGAATTAGAAACGAAACTAACCTGACAAGAAACAAAGCTCAAATGCATTTTTGAGATGAGACCCATTACTCGGAATCGATTGAAACACTCAAAAACAGGTAGAGAAGACCAAGACCCAGATGGGTTTTTCCACTGTGAATAGCTATGATCTGACAACAAAATATCGGATACCCGGATCAGGAATATTGAAATTAGGAGATTGCGGCTGAAGAGTTAAATTGAGAGAGAGACAAGGAGGAGAAGATGAACGACAGAGAGAGGGTTCAGGGATCACGAAATTTCTAAAAAAATAACAATAAAATTCTATTAACTTATTTAGGCTATTTTTTTCATAGAAAAATCGTATGAAATACCATTTTTCACCCTCTAATAATGAAAGTGGACTATCAATATTAGATGTTACAGCGGCACGATAGGCCGGCGTGATCAGTTACTCTGAAGCCCATTTCTGGTATAAGCTCGGAATGTACCGTGACAAAGCCCAGCCACATATTTCAGAAAAGAGAAAAATATATATTCTCAGTCACGTGCATGTTAAGGATATTTGCTTCCTCTCTCTCACCTTATAGGGTCCTAAAGTTATAATTTTGTATCTAACTAATATGATTAATAATGGTAAACACTAACGGTGTTTTAGATTATTTTTTTATAACTCTTCATTGCTATTAAATTTTGTTGTTATGTATATTTTTTTTGTGCTGTTTCTTATGTTAAAAATGAAATTAACTGTCATCATCTTTTTTCTTCCTTGACTTTGTTCTAAACAAATCGGATGAGTTCATAATGTTGTTTATTTGTTTTTAAATCAAAGAATAGTGATATTTTCAAATAAAAGAAAAAAGAAATCACATGTGTGACAAATTGGGGAACAA
>JAYMSW010004080.1:0-11383 GCA_036897725.1 Erodium texanum
GTCGATTCAGTGGATCTTACTTGATTTGAACTTTTATGGATTATTTCAGTTTGTGCTTTGAGGATGAGTTTGTGAATTAATATTGAACTCAAATGCATTCACAATTTCAGAGAAGCAATTAAGATTAAGGTTTCATGCCAAACTAAAAAACTGATGATTATTATGGAAAAAAAAAAAAGAGAAAAGTTTCTCTGGGCACAAATTTATTTATGGTTGAATTTCTCAGAGCTTTGAAGAGAATTTATGGTTTCATGGTGTGCTGTTAAGCATAGCATAAAGTAGCTGCATGTGTATATAATCAATCTTTCTTTCAGCAACTTGCTTACTCAGCATGGTTTGGCTGTTTTAAGTTGGTACATAAATGGTTAATTAGCTTCTGTTCTTTCTATGTGCTTTGGCTGAATTTGGATTGTTTTTGTGTGGGAATGGAAATGGGGATTGCACTCTTCTCTTTTCCATCAATGAGGAGCGATACAAAGTTTTGGTGATCCTTATGTCCATTTTTATTTCCTCACATCACTCTATTTTCACTCTCACTCTAGAATTGGGAATCAACATTTGCTTATGGGATGGTTAGGGAATGGGAATGAGAATCAAAATGATGCTATATTACACATAAATTTAGGCGATTCTCTCACCCTTGTGCAAATGCATCTTTTGTTTTGAAGCATTGTTCACTAACTGGGTTGACTAACTTGCCTTTCCCGGGTTCTCACCGAAATGTTGTTGGCTACTATTCTTTTTTGTTGAAACTGAACAACTCTACATCCCGATGGAGCTCTGTGATTACAGCTTATCCATCAACGGAGCTACTGAATTATTCCCAGAGAAAGTGTTGGAAGTATTGTTTCAGGTTATTTATTTTGGATATTTTGAGTTACGGACTTTGTACGTGAGAAGTGTTAGTTAACAATTTGCCATCCTGATCATCCAAAATAGACGTTTTCCTCATTATACAGAATATACATTAAATCTTCTTTCCATGAGATAGGACAAAGCAACCAGGTTTATTTGTACAGATTGCAAAGACAATATTGCAGTTCGTACATGAGAGGGGAATAGCTACTTTTATGAATTAGGTGACTTTGGTTGTGCTAAGCTCCTTGATAAGAACATCTACTACAATCTTGACAAGGTTAATATCTTCAACCATCATGCTTCTTATTATATTTGAGCTCCTCAGTGTTCAGTGCAGTTTCAGAACTTGCCGAGGTACTATTTTTTTGCTCAGCTTGCTGAGGGTACTAATTGCTTACAAAATGATACATTATTTGAATTTTGGAAATATGACTTACAAAATTATTTACCCTCAGTATTTTATTAGATTTGTTATTGCTCTGAAGTTAGTACGCACTAGCATATCAAGGCTGACTCTTTATCTTGGTCATTTGATGCATCAGGCTATGGTGGACCTAGATCCCGCTTGGGCAGCCTCCAGCTATAGATTTATTAAACAGTCCAGTTTTTAAATGATACATCATATATGTAAAGCCATAACTGTGCTACAACTGATGACTAGAGTTGGCTGCACTTCTTTACATGTATATCTGCCATCTATAAAAAGTTAAATTATGTTGCTAAAAAAATTATTGGCTATTAATGCACCAAGTTTACCTTCTGGCATACGGTGTAGGTTGTAAAGTATGCAAGAGAGATGAAACCGGTGGTTGCTATAACATAACGTGAGGTATGTGATCACAACAATTCCTTGTTTATTCAATATTGATGTGCCATGTAACCCCCTATCATTAGATTGCATTAAATTAGGCAAAGAAAGATGACTGAAATGGAGTGTTAATAGAATTGGAATCTGGATATCGGACCTGCAAATGAGTTGTGAATAGCTAGAACTACAAGCATATTTCAGAATGATACCAATTACTTTTTCTTGTCTTTCAGAATATCTTCAAGCCTGCCTGAAAATCCATCACTATAATTCTTTCGAGGTACGATGAAAACATTATTAATTTTCAACTTAAATTGATAAGAAAGATACTTTAATTTGTTATTTCTCCAAGATTGTGTATAGGCATGATAGGTATTAAACTTGTCTGTATTCTAAAGTACTTGTTAGCAAACATCGGACAGCCTGTTTACCTGAAAAGTTTAAACGCATGAAACCATAAACCAAACATAGGATTAACTTTTGTGCATTGGTAGTGTTGAGATCTTAGAACCGTAAGGATCTTTTCTTTTGTAGCTACGTATTATTCATTTACAGACAAAAACACTAGCAGGTATATTTGTCTTTTGGCTCAGTATATCCTGTCTTGGTTGGCATAGTTCTTCTCATTACATGTTTCTTTGGGTATTGGCCTGTCGTTAGATGCAATAATGCTGCATTAATTGCAAAATTTGTATCCAATCAGAGACCAGCTTTAGAAGAATTGGTCTAAAATCCAACACAATAATCCAAAATTAGTCACAACACTAAATTATATGTTTGGAACTAGTGGTCTGGGCGTGTTAAGTGAGGCTTTGGTTGACTTGTGAACCTAGAATTTGCCGTGGACGAAAAACAAAAGCAAAATATCACATCTACCTTTCAATTTGGATTTGTGAATTTGTTTAGATTACCATTGGTATCTATGAACTACATTTGAGTTTGTTGCAACAAAAGTCGACAAGAAAATTTAAACATTAGCAATATTACAAATCTGTGGTTTTGTATGGAGATTTGAAGTTTGAACTAATGATCTCAATCTGATGATAAAATATGAATTCACGTTCAAGTCAGGTTGAATGTCGAACTCGACACGGTGATCAGGAAGTGGGTGGAGATGATTCAGATTCAAACAAATAGGTAGATGCACAAACCTGTTATTTAAGACGTTCTAATTCTTTTTCTTTTTTTTGGTGTGAGACTCTGATAATACTCACAAATGTTGGAAATAAACTTCTATATACTAACAAATTGATAGGTGGAGATCCAAAGCTTACAAAAATCTAATATTCTTTTTGGTTCTCCTTACCTAAACTAAATAGGATTGTTCTTTCTTTTCGTATTGAACTTAGAGCTTGGGACTCTCTCACATGTAAGCCAGGTTGAAAGTCCAAATAGGATAGCAAAGAGGGTCTAGGTAGAAGATGAAACAAGCTCTGATACTATGTTAAAACCCGACCTACCTAAAAGTTCAAATTGATCGTTAAAGCCTTAAAGACCTGACTTGTTATTTAAATTGGTATGCTCATTTACATTTTGTTCGACAAAATCATTTTTATTTCGTCGGGTCATTTTAAGAAAATGGCAACAAAACTTATAGACAGTGATATCTGTATACAGCTTTTCAGGTTCCAACCCATGTAGCCGGATGAAAACATAGATAAAACCAAGGTACGTGACTATATTTTAATTTTTTATTTCTCAGATGGGTCAGTCTTGACACAATTGTTGTCTTGCAATGCAAAGGTTCCGAGTTCAATTTTCTGAAACAACCCCCACATTACTACTTTTGCTCTATATTAATAACCTCATTCCAAGATCCAAGGACTCTCCTTCTGTACCATAGATCATCTTGTATAATATTTTTACTGGTGCAGAAATGACTGATACAGATGTTCTTGTAGTAATACAAGACAAGTGCACTGCCGATGATCATCAAGAAGATGAAGAAGTTGCATTGAAGAAGTTGCTTAGAAATGATTCATTAGCCATTGAGGCTACCAAGGTCAATGGCTCTCACACCCATCATTCCAAAGTGGTAAGTCGCTTCATTCTAACTTTATATTAATGTTCTTTTCTTAAAATAATCAACTCTAGTTAATAATATATCATTATTTCATTTTCTTCATTTGTGAAGGAACATGTAGATTGGGCTGTGATATTGCATCTAGCGTTCCAAAGTATCGGGATAGTATATGGAGACATTGGCACATCGCCTTTATACGTGTTTGCAAGCACCTTCTCCGAAGATGGTATCAAACACAACGATGACATCATCGGCGTTCTGTCCTTGATCATCTACACCATCACCTTGATAACTCTCATCAAATACGTCTTTATCGTTCTCCAGGCCAACGATAATGGCGATGGTAACAATCAAATGCATCATTTGATTCAATAGACAAAATCGTTATCACATATGAATCTTGACAATTTTAATTGTGGTTATAAACATGTAGGAGGGACTTTTGCTTTGTACTCCCTGATATGCCGATATGCCAAGGTTGGTTTGCTCCCTAGTGAAGAAGCTGAAGACAAGGACGTGTCCACTTTCGCTCTACAATTACCAGATATTCGAATGCACTTGGCATCGAAGGTTAAGTCTAAGCTAGAGAACAGCCAATTTGCCAAGTTCTTCCTATTGGTTGCCACCATGCTTGGTACTTCCATGGTTATTGGGGATGGTGTTCTTACCCCTTCTATCTCAGGTTTGTTTTATTTTCAAAATATAATTTACAGTTCTTGGATTATTGAAGCTATATTTCGTTTTTTTCAGTCTCTGTTAAATTCTGATGACATGTATGCTATTATGCAGTTCTATCAGCTGTGGAAGGAATCAAGCTAGCTACAACCAGTATGACAGAAGGTATACACAGTCTTTATAGCGTATCAAGAATATTAGAGATTAAGATTTCGGTGTAAATCGCTCGTGGTGCAAACTACAAACCGTTAGAAACTATTATACATTGTGTTGGAAGCTATGCCCGTTGTGTTGGAAATTTGTTCACATTTTGTTGAAACGGTTTTCAACACAGCATACAATAGTTTCCAACGGTTTCTAACACAACATATAGTACTTTCCAACAGTTCATACCCGAGTCATACTTGGAAAATGGTTTCTGTTTATGCCATTGAAACAAGAGCAAAATTATACATAATCACTTAACACCTTATAACACTACTTTATAGTTTATAATCATTTTTAGGTAATTAAGAGAGAACATGTCCATATAATTTGTTAATCTCTTGAAACATGGTTGAGTAGTAGTTGCTTATACTTGTATGTGCCTGAAGAAACAGATTCATGATTATTGATTTGCTCCATGAACAACCAGTTATGTGATATTTTTTCTGTCTTGGTTGATATAGACAGGATTGTTTGGGTTGCAGTAGCCATTTTAGTGTGCCTTTATGGGGCTCAGAGATTTGGAACCGACAAAATTGGATACACTTTTGCTCCTATAATTTTCGTTTGGTTTGCATTACTTGGAGGCATTGGTGTCTTCAACCTCATCAGATTCGATCCCAGTGTTGCCAGAGCCATAAATCCACAGTACATAGTTGATTACTTCAAGAGGAACAAAGAGCAAGCTTGGGTCTCCCTTGGTGGCGTTGTCCTCGCAATCACAGGTCAATCTCAATATCTCAAATCAAACTTATTAATAGCTAAAAACCTCATGTTACTATGTTAAACTCTGCACGAAAATTATATTACTATCATCAGCTTCAAAATGATCACGTCACATCTTAAACTACGCATAAAAATCGTGTGACTATCCCTAGCTTCAAAACACTGCCCTTAACTTTAAAGTGGTAATGTCAAATGACCAAATTACCCATTACATTAGGAAAAAAAAATGAACATCGCATTGAAGCAGATCGGTGTTCCATGGAGCTCGAGGTCTTTTAGTTTTCTGTGGAAGATCGATAAACTTCAATGTAATGTTAATTTTGTATTAGCTTAACAACCAATTTGATCATCGACATGATCACTTTGAAGTTGACATGATTTTCATATATAGTTTAAGATAATGACACGATTATTTTCGAAGTTGAGGACATTTTCTTGCCTACATGAAAATATCCCTATAGAATATAAATAGTGTTACTCAAATTCAATTTCTTAACATATAACACAACTCATTTTGCAGGAACTGAAGCACTATTTGCCGATGTTGGCCACTTCACAGTCCAATCCATACGAATCAGCATGTGCGCCATCACCTATCCGGCTCTCATACTAGTCTACACTGGCCAAGCAGCGTTCTTGCGCGAGCACCCCGATCTCGTCAAACAGACATTCTTCAGGTCGGTACCGGAGTCCATGTACTGGCCGATGTTTGTGATGGCCATTTTGGCTGCAATTATCGCCAGTCAGGCCATGATATCGGGAGCTTTTTCGATAGTGTCTCAGTCACTAAGCTTGAGCTGCTTCCCGAGGGTCAAGGTTGTTCACACTTCTCCAAAGTACGAGGGACAAGTTTACATACCCGAGGTCAACTGGGCACTCATGATTGCCTGCGTTATAGTCACTGTATCCTTCCGAACAACAGAGAAGATTGGTCATGCTTATGGTAAGCCCCGAACCCTTACATTTCCACTAGTTTTGCACATAACCATCGAGTGTGACATCAATTATTAACGTTCGATACACTTGAAATTTCAAGTTCATAGGTAATGTAAATATTTAACATTCCTCTTCACGTGTATTTCAAAATAGGAGTGTTTGTATCATATAAAGCTCTACATATAAAACAACAAAGTTCAAGTTTATAGGTAATATAAACACTTAACATTCCTCTTCATGTGTATTTCAAAATACGAGTGTTTGTATTATATAAAGCTCTACATATAAAACAACAAAGATATGTTGGCCCATAAGAGTACATGTCAAATAAGGACCAAACATTATGTAATAATACCTGATCCACCCAAAACTTAAGCTCATCAATTATAAGTGATGTGAAACTCTAACATCCTTACTTGTATGTATGTTAGATTGAGAGGATTCATATTATGTACATTATGTGAGACTATACATTTAACTGTTGACCCACAAGAATGTAGGTTAAGGAAAATTAAGCTCTATATCATATTAAAGCCTGATGCACATTCTTTTTTACAAAGGGACCGGAAGTCCGAGTCAAAGAAATACTAAACTTTATCACTCTGTATTAAGATTTGATCCACCCAAAACTTAAGCTCATTAATTATAGGTGATATGAGACTCTAACATTAGGGGTGGAGGCAAGGATACAGTTGAGGGTATACTTTCAACAATCGGATTGTTAGATATCGGATTTTTGGAAATGTTAGAAAGGTTCGGAGCTAAAAATGAGTATTTTAAAGTATAAAAAAGATCAAATATATAGTAGAGTTTCAAATGACAATAACTTTTTTATACGAACTCCGATTTAGTCTTGTAAGATATCAAATCGAAATTAACTGAGAACTCTACGATATTATGAAACTTTCAGGAAAAAGGGTATAACGTGCCATACCCTATACCCTTATGAATCTGTCCTAACATCCCTACTTTTTTGTATGTTGGATCGAGAGAATCCACAACATTATGCACGTTATGCAGGACTATACATTGACCCGTTGACCCGCAAGGGCATAGGTGGAGGAAATATTGAACTTTTTATAACAACATTAAAACCCGATCCACATCTTTTAGATACGAGATTCTGACACCTTTTGCTTGTTCTCTAAGGCATTGCTGTGGTTGCCGTGATGCTGATCACAACCGGCATGGTGGCGCTGATAATGCTGGTGATATGGAAGACGAGCATATGGTGGATCGCGCTCTTCTTCGTAGTATTCTTCTCCATAGAGTCCGTCTACTTCTCCGCCGTCCTCTACAAGTTCGTCCAAGGCGGCTACCTCCCACTAGCCTTCTCGCTCGTCCTCATGCTAGTCATGGGCACATGGCACTACGTCCAAAAGGGAAGGTACGTCTACGAGCTCAACCACAAGGTCTCGACCCAATTCATCGCCGACCTAGCCAAGGACGATAAAATCAACAGGGTTGCGGGCATCGGCCTCCTCTACTCCGAGCTCGTCCAGGGCATCCCTCCGATCTTCACCCACTTCGTCTCCAACATCCCGTCGGTCCACTCGGTCCTCGTATGTGTCTCCATCAAGTCCATACCTATAAGCAAAGTCGCGCCCGAGGAGCGGTTCTTGTTCCGACGGGTCGAGCCTAAAGAGTACCGGATGTTCCGGTGCGTGGTCCGGTACGGGTACAAGGACGCTATAGAAGAGCCCGAGGAGTTCGAGCGCCAGCTCGTGGAGCACCTGAAGCAATTCGTGCTCCACCAGAACTACGAAGCGGAGACGACAGCGGAACAGAACTTCTCGACCGTGTCGAAAGATCCTAAGACGAGGTGGTCGGGCGGGTCCTCGGCTGTCCACGTGGAGGAGACACTAAACGACCCGTCTCGGGTGTCATCGGGCCGGTCGATCCAGTATGTTCGGGTCGGGTCGGGGCAGATAAAGGGAGCCGAGGAGGAGATGCAGTTTGTGAAGCGGGCTAGGGAGAATGGGGTGGTGTATCTTATGGGGGAGATTGAGATTGCTACGAAGCCGAACTCGTCTTTGTTTAAGAGGTTTGTGGTGAACCATGCGTATAGTTTCTTGAGGAAGAATTTCAGACAAGGTGATAAGGTTTTGGCTATTCCTCACAACAGGCTCCTTAGGGTTGGGATGACCTATGAGATATGATCAAAGCCTTTCTGATCAGACACAGTGTGTAAGTGTATATGTTGTATGTGCCATGGTTTTTAATTTTGGTTTGGGTTTGACAATTTGCCACAATATATTGTATATCTCTTGTTGTTGTCAGCTTCAATCTCTTGCACGGGAGAGCTTTTAAATTCAATAAAAAGATTGCACAATTTGTATATTTTGACATAAAATCTATTATAACAAAATAAAAAGAGTTTGTTTAAGTTAGACTAAAATTTATATTGTCAGGTGACTCAATACTCCAATTTTCATATCACAACAACTTAAATATTTTTATGATTAATTGGGGTAGGCTCCATGAACCAAATGCAAATTATATCAAGTCATTTACACGAATATTCGCTCTTCTTTATTTACGATCAGTTGTCATATCTTAAGTGATATCCTTATATTTTAAATACTTTCGAATAACTTTTGTCCATTTGTTTTATGCTCACCCTTTCGCTCTTTAAAAGGCTCTTAAATCTGGTACTCTCCATCTTTCAAATCGGTGTCTCAATAAACCTTTCGAGCGCTCTTGCTAAGCATCTTGAACTCGGAGGATAGATGACATTGCCCCGGAGAACCATGGAGAATACACCGTCTGTAATGCTTATCCTACTCTGGCACGTGATCATCCTCAAGACTCTACTGAACCCTGAACCCTACGCCATGTTAGCACCGTGGTGAGCTGGAAAGTATTATGGAAAGCTAAAGTCCCCAGCAGTGTCAATGAGTTTGTGTGGCGAGCCTGCCGAAATTGTCTGCCCAACCTGTCCGAGCTTGTCCGAAAGATTGTACCGTTAATACCCATGTTACCATCTTGCCACTCGGAGCTTGAGTCTCCGGTGCTTGACTGGGCACAGATATACTAATAATATGGAGCTATGCGTTGTACACAACTATGTTAACACTCAAGTGTAACAATTGAACATCACTATTGTGAAATAATTATGCGGAGAAGATGGTCTCCCTTATGTTATCATATGTAAATTACGTCTAAGAATTATTCGTAAAATATATCATTTTATAATAAATTTCCTCAAACATGTAGTAATATAATAAATTTTTTACAAATACCTTTATGAATTTCAAGTGTCACTATAGTACGACTCAAGACTATTCATTATGTTCTTTAATCTTCTAAATATAACGAAAATATAATTTAAAAATATTTTTTATGATCATCCCTAAATAATTTCGCCATTCCAAAAGATCCATTTTGTGTTCCAATATTTGACTCCAAGATTCTCTGACAATTGATTGGTGAGCAAAAGGGGCTTTCGCCGATAACTTCTTTGTTCAAGAAACGAATTGTATCTGATGATGGACGATTTTTGTTTTTGTATAACTTTTATTCCCTTTTGATATCGTCTTCATGATTAAGATTAGTGACTCGTTAACCATTCCAGTCTCCTACATAATTTATACTTTTCTATTTTTTTTTATCTATTCAGTGTCAGTCCATACATGAATACTTACCAAGTGCCAACATCATTATTAAGAAGTATTATACAATAATCGATTTAAAAAAAAAGAAGTAAATTGTGCTGGTAACACCTATATCAGTTGACATCATTTGACTTCATATTCGTATTGATTGGTATTCCTCATATATAATTACACTTCAACATGGGTTTTAACCAAATTGAGATGTATACGTGCATAATCTACTTTTGCCTCAATTTCAATTAGCAAAAGGCCACCAGAAGAGTATGTCATTATGAGTAGAGGTCGAGCAAGGGATATAATATGGAAGCAACAAAAAACTTCTTTACGAGAATTTGTATATCAAATATGCTCTATCGATGTCTATAAGCGACAATATCATTTGTATTTGAATCTTTTACGTATCTCTTCTTTCTTGTTATCCTGAAATATGTATAAAAAGAATAATCAAATATTGGGCAAAACAAGTGCAGATTGATTATACACTCAGCAACAAGGCTTGACCATAGAAGAACAAACAAAAGCACCCTGCCCTGCATCGGGTTAAACTAGCAACACTGTTAAATGAAGCAAATGTTTACTAACTATGGTGAAAATAAAATATTGAGAACACATGCACACAATAAAAAAACACGTCCTAAATAATCATTCTACAACAAATAAATGATTTGAAAAGTGATAAAAATTTGTGTCATCGTTCTCTTTGTCTTATGAATTAATTTGTAGCTTGTACTTTTGGCTCTACATCTTATCGGTTGAGATTATATCCTCATCATTCATCAATACAAACATTAGTTAACCGCCAAAACTACACATGCACAAGTAATTATGCATAAAGATTGAAATAGCAAGCATGAGAGGGTGACAGACTTGTAGGTCAATACATCCAGGAAAGACAATCAAAAGTTGAATACGAACAAGAAAATATATAGGTTACACCAAGCAAAGCAGACTGGCACTGCATATCAATTGTGCTCTCCACATACTGTTGGGCCTATTTCTACTTAAGTGGAGGCCCAACCTTTGTGCTTTAAGCCCACAAAGATAGAGAGCCCAATAAAGGGTCTAAAACCTTTGAATTTGATTTGGAAGGGGTGATCCATTGTTGCGCCAAAAACAGTGAGAGAAGAGAGAGAAACAAGAGAGAGAAAAAGAAGAAAGAGAGCAGATTTTTCAGGGAAAAATCTGTGCGACCAGCCATCTTTGGAGCTTCGATCGGAAATCTTCCCAAGGTCCGATTAAACTGATTTTTGGAGAGAAGGTTCACCACACTTAGGTCTTCAAAGTGTACGGTGGAATTTTTGTTTCACAGGATGGTTTTTCATATCCACGTTGTGGAAGTTGTGCCACTAATTTGGTAAGATTTCTCTACTCTTTCTTGTATTTTCTTCTAGCTCTAAGTTTGTATTGTCTTAAGATATTGTGTTTGCTTCTAGTTGTATGTAGAGAGGACTTGTGTACCGATTATTGTTGATAGTGGAAGATTTAAGAGGCCCGGAGGGGCCTGGGGTTTTTTACTCCTCGACTTGAGGAGGTTTTCCA